>SMSQ01022392.1:0-22030 GCA_019453375.1 Ctenoplectra terminalis | reverse complement strand
TAAACAAAAATCACCCGAAACGAATATGTTCAATCAACTACTATTAACGAATCCAATGAGACCCCCTAACTTTCCCCTAATTTTCCCTTAATTCCATAAATATATTGACTTACCGCCAAATTTTTTAATTCCAACACACACCCCAACTTTAAATCAATTTTATCAAATAACAAACCTGTACTTTCGAATTGCCCTTGTTTGGACGCAACAATTACACGAAATCCAACGATTAACCTTTTTAAGGCATCACGATCCTCCAATCGGTCCAGAAGTACATACAAAGTAGGATGAGCGCGAAGATCGTGCGACTAAAGCAAACAGCGTGCAAGGTAAACAAATAATTTCATGCGTGTTAGCTTTGAACAAGCAAATAAGCTTGCGCTAACGAGCCGTTGCGCTTCCGGCGTGCAAACACGCCGATCCAAACTGTCGATAGAACTTTTAACGAACAAATACAAGCCTTCCTCGCCGCAAAATTTCCGTTGGATCGGTGTATCGTTGGCAGAAGGAACATCGAAAAAGGTGTTGCCGATCGAATCGAGTGTACAGGTGACAAAAGGGTGAAACGGGGAAGAACGAGGCAGGGAAACTGGAGAAGGTAGTCGACTATGGGCCATTGTTTTCGGCGACAATGGGATACGAAACGGGCAGAAGGAAGCTTCCGTTGCGCTTTCAGATCTCGATCATTAAATTGGATGGCATTGTACCGGCCGCAGAAATCGGGAGACAATGAACCCTTGCGTTCTCCTTGTTCTTCGCTTTCTCTGTCTCTCTTTCGTTCACTTATCGAGGAACAATGAAACATTCTTCGTTCCACCTGCGCGTCGTTTACACTGGATCTGGTGAATTCTTGAAAGTTTCAGAAGCGTTCGTCGTGGTATCGAAATTATGCTAAAAATCGAGGTCGATACTGACCTTCTGTAATGGGAATTTCGTTGACTTTTTATAAAACGAATTGCATTGGATAGAATTTTTGTTGCTTCAATGTGAAGCCTAGGAATTTACTGCAACTATCTCGGCTGGGCGCCAATAATACGGTTATAAGGGAATAAAAATTGTTGAGTATAGAAATATGGGTAGGGTAAGTTGGAGAGCGATGGCTCGTTTTAAATTTGTTATTAAAGTTACAGTTAAGGTAAATATGCGTGAATTTATAATATTAATATTAATATTAATATTAATATTTGAGTTATTCCGTGTACTATTAGAAACAGTCTACGCGAAATTGAGCCATTTCACCCTGAAAGCCATCTCATCCACAATTACTCTACGTAACTTCCCTCAGTTGTACCTAACAATAAATTTCTAACACAATACTAAATATTAATTACTAATTAAGTATCACGGAGGTAATACAACGTAGAACTACCACTGTTACAATAATCAAATCTGAGCATCGATAAGCTTTCCGATAATATAACCNGAGCGATGGCTCGTTTTAAATTTGTTATTAAAGTTACAGTTAAGGTAAATACGCGTGAATTTATAATATTAATATTAATATTAATATTAATATTTGAGTTATTCCGTGTACTATTAGAAACAGTCTACGCGAAATTGAGCCATTTCACCCTGAAAGCCATCTCATCCACAATTATTCTACGTAACTTCCCTCAGTTGTACCTAACAATAAATTTCTAACACAATACTAAATATTAATTACTAATTAAGTATCACGGAGGTAATACAACGTAGAACTACCACTGTTACAATAATCAAATCTGAGCATCGATAAGCTTTCCGATAATATAACCCGATAAAACAAAAATAAAACAAAAATAAAACAAAAATAAAACAAAAACATGGACACCCTTCTCTAAAATTCTCCCCAGATTCTGCGTCAATGCATTGCTACGAGCTGCAACAATATTTAACAAGATTAAGAAGAAACCTGAGACACAAATAAATATCGAATACACCTGGAAAAGCCTCTTTGCGAGACGGGAAGTGAAAAGATTCTCAGACAGAGCCCTTTGAAGCTGCGTTCCTTTTAGGCAATTCATGAAATTTTCTACAAATCCCATTAAAGAAACCGCTATACGTCGTGGAAAACATCTGCATCAAAGAAGTCTCGAAGAAATATTCGAGAAACACACAGAATAAGAACGATCCAGTCTATCCGAAAAGTTTTCTGAAAAGCTTGTCGACGAAATCGATTTTCGAATCTATCACGAACCGGCTGAAAGCCATTCAAGGGACCTTCGTCGCGATCCAATTCGAATTTTTCTCGGCGAAGATAAGAAGGGAGGAGGAAGAACGAAGCCCTTTCAGCATCAGCCAAGAAAGAGGAAGAAAACGAGTCACGACGATCGAGTAAAAAGCCCCAGTAACGAGATCACGTCAAAAATAAAAACAGCCAGCGGAATCTTACTAAACCTTCATCCCGACTCGGACGTTTCCAGCGATTTTCCATTTTCCAGGAAGCCAGTTTAATTGAAAGGCAAGATTACTTCCATGAATACTTCGTACGCTACTTCGTATATTACTTCGTGCACTGCTTCGTTCCGCGTTACTTTATTTATTTTTTTTTTTATTTTTTCTCTCCTTTTTACCAATTTAATCGAGACCGATCTTTAAAAGATATCGTCCTCGAGCATCTTCGAAGAATTCCCTTGGAGAGTTTCCTGCCTGTAAAACGTCATCCAAGATTTCTCGCCCTGTTTCCAGCTGGATATTTACCAGCCAGGACCGAACGAGGCTCTCTCAGACTGCTCGAACGATCCTAAATTCCACCCCATGATTCTCGAAAGCCATTCAGTCGCCTCGAGACATCGGGAGGCTCGTTCGATGGCGCTGACTACGCTTGCACGCTGTATTCCGGCTTGAGAGACCAGTGTTAGGATAAATGGAACAGCAACAATGAATATACACAGTATACCGCGGCAAGGTACAAGAATAGGAAGTCCTCTGGCATGAAGAACTAGCGTGGAATAATTGAGGAATTGAAATGGTACGCGATGTTGCTGCCAGGAGTGAAAACTTTCGGTAGACACACAAAATGGCGGTCTGTTTGTCACGAGACTGCATGATTTATCACTCGAACGTTGTACATTTTTAGTGCGCGTTATTTAGAAATTTAGACGTTTTCTCTCGTTACTGAAATTTATTAATTTTTTTATCGGCTTGATTATCGCAATAGTTTTAATAGTTAAAATTAATTATAATTTGGTTTCCGCTAAAAAAAAATAGTTTTTAGGTTTCTGTGTGTTTTTATTCTTTACTGTTTCAATTTGTGAGAAAAAATTGTGAGAGTTAAACATCTGGGCTTCGATTTTAAAAAAGATTTTAAAAAAGATTTTAAAAAAGATTTTCCTTCGGAAAGGTTTCGTATTGTATGGATGAATAAATTGCTATTAAGTTAGGACAATGTTACCGTTCCCTTGATAGAAAATATTTTTTCAAAGTTAAAATAGCAATTCCGTTAGCACGATTTTATATTTACATAACAATCATCGAGAACCGGTCAAGAACCACTGAACACTCGCTGTAGCCAGCTCGATGATTCGCTCTGAGAGTCAATTACCTCATTGAGCGCCGCTTTTGGTCCACCAGTCGGTCGAACGAAACGACGGGAACGAAACGTTGAAAAACAATTTCTAAGTGCTTTCTTCGGAGATCGAGGAACTTTCAGATAAAGTTCAAAATTGATGTTATCGAGTTTCACGTATCGAGTTCTTTAACTTCTTCGGGGACGATTTCCTTTTTAACCCTCTATAACTAAAATTTTGTTCGCTTATGGCAGAAAAAATCCGGAAAATAAAAATCTTCGTAAATAACATCTTAATATAATATACTAACAAGAAAATTAAATTAAATTAAAAAGAATATAGACGTATGAATACATAGCATTGCAGAGAATTAAAATTAGAATCACTTTTATATTTTTAATAGCGATTGAACGGAACAAAAAAAATTTTTTTTAACCATTAGGCGTAAAAAAGTTAAGAAATTAAATATTCAGGTATTTAAAGTATTTTTCTAGAGGCATATAAAATTTTCCTAAATAAAAAATAGTGTGTATACTACTTTTCCTTTTTTTAATTTAAATTATACGCAAGCTAGCTCTTCGATGTCTTAAAAAAAAAGAAAAATATTTTCAATACCAAAGATCTTTCATCGTGACCTTCGTGCGTTAATTGCCACTGAAAAGATTTCGATTTCGAAACGGACTGTCTTCGAGAGGCAATCTCGAAAACGACGTTTCGAATGCCTCCGATCGATTCCGATCAATTAAAGACTCGCAAACACGGCCAACTATTTTCAATCGGCAAAGATACTCTAATATTAGCACTTTATATCCGCCTTAGACCTCGTCTGGTTAAAATACCTTTAAAACTCTCCACTTTAACGAACCGTTTTAATCCCACCATTCAAACAGTTTTGCAAAATCAATGTTTGAACGACTGCACAGCGGTATCAAACAATCGTGCCTTTATCGAATCTGATAGCCCCTCAATTAATACCAACATTTCAATCTTCCGCTATTGATACTCAATGTTCATCTCATCCCATCGATCACTTTTGGGTTATTTGTTTTTATTTTCCGGTTTTAATTAGTAGAAAAACAATGTTGAAAAAAAAAAAGAGAAAAAATAGTTCCAGGTGGATTGATTGACTGGATGGAAGCTACGGAGAGGTCAGTTTCCCAGCGTGCAGACGGAAGCAAACGGTTCGCTAATTCTAATCAACATAAACGGCCTGTCTTCAACGCATCGCGATGTCACGAAGTTACTACTGTGAACGTTTCTCTGTGCTTCGCTGTTTGTTATAATTGGATCCCGATGAAAGTTTTGATAATTAAAGGGGTAAATTGAAAGTAATTAGAGAATTACTTAGAACGCGAAACGAAGCTTAACGAAAACAGTTAACGTTTGTCTAACTATCTGACTCCTTCTCGAGCTGAAAAATTTACTTCATTTACTCTGTTGCGATGTCAAAAATTCTTGGCATCCAATTTTCATCCCACGAAACGAAACTTTCTAAAAATATTTAATTTTTTGTTTGATTAACTTCATATGAAATCTTCTGAATCTCGAAATTTTTGTATCGAGTTACACTCTCTGCATTGGTCTTTTTATTACGAAATTTCTAAAATTTTCGATTATATGCCCCATTGTGGTACCAAGAATCCTCAGTATCGAATTTGTGTTTCACAAAACGAAGCTTCCCAAAAATATTTAATTTTTTATCCGAGTATCTAACTCCCTCTGAATCTCACAATTTGTGTATCGAGTTACATTCTATATCTCTGTCTTCTAATTGTGAAACTTATCAAATTTTCGATTATATGCCCCATTGTGATACCAAAAACCCTCAGAACCCAATTTTCGTACCATAAAAAAATGCTTCCCAAAAATATTTAATTTTTTATCCGACTATCTAACTTCCTCCGAATCTCACAATTTTTGTATCGAGTTACCTTCTATATCTCTGTCTTCTAATTGTGAAACTTATCCAATTTTCGATTATATGCCTCATTGCGATACCAAAAACCCTCAGAACTCAGTTTTCGTTTCATAAAAAAATGCTTCCCAAAAATATTAATTTTTTATCCATCTAACTTCCTCTGAATCTCACAATTTTTGTATCGAGTTACATTCTATATCTCTGTCTTCTAATTGTGAAACTTATCCAAATACCACAAACCCTCAGAACCCAGTTTTCGTTCCATAAAAAAATGCTTCCCAAAAATATTAATTTTTTATCCATCCAACTTCCTCTGAATCTCACAACTTCTCTACATTTGTCTTCTAATCACGAAACTTACAAAATTTTAGATAATATGCCTCCTGGTGATACCAAAAATCCTCACTACCCAATTTTCACCCGGCAAAACGAACCTTTCCAAAAATATCTAACATTCATCCAACTATCCGACTCCTTTCTACTCTTACAATTTCTCCATTTAGTCACTCTCTTTACGCTCTTTCAAAATGGCGAATTCTCACGAGGTAAATCGGCCAGTCGAGCCGCTCGATCTCGTAAGATAGTGTGTTTATTAATGCCCGGGAACGGGATCTGGCAGAAGGTCTGATGCAAAGCATAATAACGCGGCCTGCGTTCCTGGCTGTCACTCGAGGCAGGGAATACCAACCAGCCAGCCAGAGCCAAGAGGAAGCCGTTCTAACGAGCGCATTTCCCGTCTAGCGACGCGTTCGCCGGCTTTATCGTCGCAAAAATAGCCACCGTACCACTGCAGTTGTTGTTCCACGACCGATCTTCCGTCTTTTCGAAATTCTCGGCCTGGATAATCGACCTGGCACACAGATGAGATCACGGTCTCTTTGGACATGGATAAAAGAAAGAAGAAGCGAGAAAACAGTGATCGTTTGATCCGAATGTTATTTGACGACCTATTGGATGGTTCTCAGTTTTTAAAAATCAACGATGACTAAGAACTTTTCTTTTTGTTTTTTTTTTTTTCTTTGCGATACATGGCGAAAAATATTTTTTCGCCTCCCACGGTCAACGCTGGCACTATTTTTCTGTGAAGTTCGAAAGGGCGAGCTTAATGAGCGTCGACGGAACGATTCAACGTGCATGTAACAAAATATTCAACCAGAATATTCAACAAGCACTTGTTTACGCTGAAACGTTGATTTTAATGAGGTAGAACCTCCCCGACTGTTCAACCGGGAAAATATGAAAACATCGCGCTGCGTGGATCGCGAGATCGGCCATCGATTCGTGTCGTGCACACGAACATTGAAATTTTTAATTCGACGTAACACGTGTAAACCTGACCGTCGCGATGAACGCGAGAAAATTGTATTCGATTTTATCCCATGGATCGTTACGAGTCAAACAAGCACGAATTCGAATGTTAAATAATTAATTGCAAATTACAGCCGCTCCAATTTATTATCAATTTGCAAGCGTGAAGGGGTTTGATGATCGTCGGCATGCTCCGCCGACGCTATGTTTTCGAGTTGAACGGAATTTTATTAATCGTTACGCGAGATGATTTCGTTTCCCTGTTAATTTCATTTCTGTTTCTTATTGTTTCGTTATCCCGTTGCAATTTTCGAATCATATAAATTATACGCCGAGCAATAATTTTAAACGAATAAAACTGAACGGAAATATAAAAGAAAGAAATAATAGATGAATAACATTGAAAAGAATATTGGAATTTCAAAGCGCAAGAATAAAAAAAAAATTTCCAACTGCATTTCAGATAATTTTTCAGTTCAAAAATTGATCGCGTTATAGGAAATACTTATACCTACGGTATTAATTTCTAATTGATAATATCGAAGCGTTCGATACAAAGTGGCTACAAAAAATATATCCGCTACGCTCGTTTCTACATTTGTGCACTAATTAATTAAGCTATACTATATCAAACTCTCTATCGCTTAATAATACTTTTACGCGACTTTAAGAACTCGGTAATGTATAGATAAAATATGAAACGTGAGTACATATACTTGTTGCAATCGTTCTAGATACAAGTCGAATAAAATAAATATTCTATTTACGAAAACGTACAACGATCAATGATAAAATTCAAATACCACCTACGAATCTCTCTAAACCTTTGAACCTAAAAATTTCCACAATTATTCCCACTTAATTTTATAACAACAACAACCTAATAATCCCACGCTTTTATCGCAAGTAAAAAATACTTACACACGGGATAAGTGTAAAAAAAAAAAAAAAGTGGAAATGAAGTACAGAGAAAAGGGTGAGTAGTAAAAACTTTCTTTCTAACAAGGAAAATAAAATAAAAATAATATAGTCATTAGAGACTCTCAAGTTATGCTGCGAGATAAAAGAGTTAACGCGACCCTAGCAAAAGTACCAGAAGAGGGGAATTAAACGGCGCTAACTCGGTTGGCGCACTTAAAAACTCATTAGTGGGGCCCAACAAAAATTCTTTACTTACCGGAAGCTGCAACACAGACGACGACCCTCCCTGTCCTGACGATTCTCGTTGACTCGGCGAAAAATCGAAGTTACACCGCTAATTAGCCCGTGGATTCAGCTTGGAGAACTTCACCACTTGCTCCCTATCCGCGAAACGGTCTCTTAAGTACCCGATTCTCACTCGACACCGTTTGTCTTTCGTGATTCACGAGTGCTCCACTCGGCGACGAAAGAACCTCGAGGATCACGATCGCGGATGGGACGTTTTTGATTGTCCGATGGCGGTCGAGAGACCTGATTGATGGAAATTTAGCGAAATTTAGCGAAACTTAGATAAACCATAAGCGAAGTTCTGAATTTTTGTATAATCATTTAGGATTTTTCTATAATCATTTAGAATTTTTGTATAATTATTTAGAATTTTTCTATGATCATTTAGAATTTTTCTATGATCATTTAGAATTTTTCTATAATCATTTAGAATTTTTCTATAATCATATAGAATTTTTCTATAATCATTTAGAGTTTTTATGTAATATTTAGAATTTTTATCTAACATTTAGAATTTTTATCTAATATTTAGAAGTTTGATCAATTAAGGTTTACAATTTTGTACACAGATTTATAACACTAGCATTTCACCGATTATTCAGAATTCTTTCTCATTCAGAAATTACTCGTAATTTTAACAAATTTATAATCCTGGAAGAAACTTGGAAATTGTGTGTAATTATATTTCCATAGAACTTTTCTAAAAAAATTCACAAGTATTCCAAAATTCACCCTATGCATTCATAACTCTGTTCCGATCATCGAAACCTCTAAAAAAAAAAATCCACCGAATATAAATGAAAAATGGAACCGTTCTGCAAAATTCGTGATTAACCTTTACGAAAACAAGAAACTCTGTGAATTCTCCCTGAAATTCGGTTCGAAAACCCGTGTAACGTTTCCCTTTTAGCGACCCGGCATCGAAATTTCACTGGAAACCGTCAGAAATTTGCATCGAATCGCAAATCCCACTTTCCACCTCCCCCGTCCGCTTTATTGTCGCTGACACGCACTGTCACGCTTAATGGGACCACGTTTACCTTCGTTAATGCTCCTGCTCGAAACCGTTCGCCTTATCTTGAGAGAAACGTAACGCAGAGGGTGAACATTGCACAAAGAATGAAACGTCAGTCGTAATAACCCGTAAATGAAGATTTATCTTGTACAACGCCCGTGAACGGAAACGTTGTCGAGGAGATTTCATCGTCCGGTATGATAAACCTGATGGAACGGCTCTATCGAACGTTGAACGAATTCCATTTCCACGTAGGAATATCGCGTCGATGGGATGAGAGAAAAAAAAAAAAAAGAAAAGAAAAAAAAAAAGTTTTAGTTCCATTTCGCTCGGTCACACATTCTCAACCAAAACATTCATCGAGATCGCGTGACTCGTTTTATTCTGACCGTACGATAACTCCTCGATACTCTGTTTTCTCTCCGTATACAAGGTTCTTCGTTGGTCTCGCGTAGCTTTCGCTTTATCTCCTTCGATGCTTCGTAGCTTCTGTTTACGAAATTTTATTTTCGAAGTAAATTTTATATCCGAAATTTTCATTCCGAGAATCCGATAATCGATGGTTGTACCCCTTAACGGTGGGACCAACGACGATGGGAATGTTACGTGTTCAAGAAATTGAAATTATTAATATGGGGAAATGTATAAATGCAAGGGAAGAGTGATTATTTTTTTCTTTTTCTTTTCTTTCTCTTTTCTTTTTCTTTTCTTTTTTTTTCTTTCTTTTTCTCACTCGTTCGCGATGAAGAAATAAAAATGAAAGGTAATATGGAAAAAGTACACGACGCGAGGGAAACGAATGCTGATTAACATTTTTACTTGTTTGTGTTGAAGAAATTAAAGTGTAAGGTAATACGGAAAAGGTGCACGGTGCAAGCGAAACAAATGCTGATTAATATTTCTTACTTGTTTGTATTCGAGAAATTAAAACGAAAGGTAATGTGAAAGAATATACAGCTCGAGGGAGGCGAATTGTGATTAATATTTTTTTTCTCTTTTTTAGAAGAGATGACGAGAAATTCTGCCGCGATGAATTTACAAGATTGATATAAAAAATTACGAATTGGTAGATTCCTGGTGTTAATTCTTAACAGTGGTTGAATAATTATTCCGATTGTTTATGATTTTACGGTAAGTAGGACGCACTGTATTTCGGTGTTAGATAACGTTTCTTGTTTAACCAATAAATAATTGTCACGGATTATTGTAAATTTAAGCGCGATGGAAAAGGAGGAGAAAAAAATAGCACCAAATTTGTTCACCTTAAATTTGTTTCACCGTTTGTTAAATAATTATTGTTCACAATAAAACACGATACAGTTAATTGATCACCGATCGATTCGCGACGAGATCCTCGAGGTTCTTCGAATCGCGTACGCGAGTTCGGAGAAGCGGAAGTGGAACGAGCCTCGACATATCCGCTCGCAACGACGGCCGGCGTCGGACTGCGATCGGTCGCCACGGTCAAAGGATTTTATCGACGGCGGGACAGTTCGGCCGCCACGGATAAACTCGACGCGGGGTAAACATACGGGGCCTTGGAATTTTAAAGCTTCGATTTTGAATGTTATAGAAGGGAGGAAATAAAATTGTGTAACATTTGGAGAACAGTAGCTTTGAACAATTGGAGGTTGGGTAATTTTTTACGCGTAGCAGTGCTGTTTTACGAGTGATTGTAATATTTGAAAATTGAATATCTTGGTAGTTTTATTATTGTGATAAACACGGAATATATTTTTGATTATTGGTGTTTATTAATATTACTTTTTGTTGGCTATTTAAGAAATATTTTTGCACATTGCGGAATTGTTGGATATCTTTTCTTGCTAATTTTATTATTGTGATAAATATGGAATATATTTTTAATTATTGTAGTCTATTAATATTACTATTTTCTTGGTAATTTTATTATTGTAATGAACACGGAATATATTTTTAATTATTGGTGTCTATTAATATTACTTTCTATTGGTTAGTTAAGAAATATTTTTTGCACATTGCGAAGTTGTTGAATATAGTTCCTTGCTAATTTTAATATTGTAATAAAAATGGAATATATTTTAAATTATTGGTGCCTATTAATATTACTATTTTCTTGCTAATTTTATTATTATAATAAAAATGGAATATATTTTTATTTATTGGTGTCTATTAATATTACTATTTTCTTGCTAATTTTATTATTATAATAAAAATGGAATATATTTTTAATTATTGGTGTCTATTAATATTACTATTTTCTTGCTAATTTTATTACTCTAATAAACACGGAATATATTTTTAATCATTGTTGTCTATTAAGTTATTAAATATAGTTACTAAATATATTTCCTCGCTAATTTTATTATTACAATAGAATCGTAATATATTCTTAATCACCATTGTTTATCAATATTACTATCATTAATATATATAATAATTAAAAATCGTATGTCTCTCCTTAGTAATTTTATTATCACAGCAAGCATTCGTTCCAACAAATTTTGTTTTCAGTATTCCATTTACCAACCCCTGTAATTAAATTCTTTCTTTGTCATTGCAACCCTCCCATTAATAGTTTAAACAGCATCGTTTCGACGAATTTCGTTAAACAACCACATAAATCCCTGTCACCAGCGAGAATGTCCATTGAAGAAGGATCCTATCAATGGTGAGTGCTCGTAAGGCTGACCTTGGCCTGCCACGCTACGCACAATCCTGTTTCGTCGAACGAGCAAGGAGCTTTGAGAGTAACACGTTTCGAAAGAGCCCTCCTCGACTGTCGGCCGATGTGGTTCGCCGACGAAATGGCAAATGTCGTACTAAAATAACGTTCCTATACGAGGGAGGATCGTATTGATGTAGAGACTAAAGTTACGTGAAAATAGATCACTATAGGCTGAGTAAGCAGAAAAGGATGCTACTACTTTAAAATCGAAAAAAATTGATAACTATATTTTCCAGCAATTTCTTTTTCCTTAAAAAAATTGACGAATATCTTCTTCGCGAATAAATTCATATTACATGCCGTTGATTTTTATTTCACGTTAATATTCATGTTTAATTAGATGAATTTAACACCAGAACTACCGGCAACTAAAGTAGAGTTATTTGTACCAAAGTGATCAAAATGATAGGTGTTTAGAAAAATACTTATAATAATGGTAACAATTCTTTATGCATATTTTTTACAAAAAATTGCGGAAAATCCTCAGAAGTTAATTATTGTAAATTTCTAAAATTTCTATAAGAAATTATGAACAAGTCATTTTGACTTGTTCGCTAGTTCTAGTGTTAATCTACGCACACGCTCTACAAAGTGCAATTTTTTTTTTTTCTTTAATAGTAAAACTGTCAACCATCAAAATATCAAAAATAGAAACTATCAAGATATCAACCATCGAGGAATAATTATTTGTATTAAAAGAAATTTAAACGAAGAGTGATGTAAAAAATACATAACGCAAGAGAAACAAGCTTTTTATAGAAATCACGCATATATTCTCAGCAATCAGCAATACTTTTTATAGAAACTGATAGAAAATATTGAAAAATGCACCCTTGAAAATTGATAGAATTTAATAAATAACCATATAATAATTTACGTAAGAAATTAGTTCCCGTTGACCATTTTGGTAGTCGTTGATCAACCTCTATCTCCAGTTATCAAAAACCGCCCTCTTCCCAACAAACCTAAATATACAAGGCAATTTATTCTGTATTTAATTGTGATAAATTTCAAAACAAAAATCTCTATGAAAACAGAATTCACCTAACTGTTGCGTCAAACCTCTCTCCGGCAAGAACACAACAGAAAACGAAACAGAAGCCATCGGTATCGTCTTTCTTTCGTATCGATAATCGATGGAACACCACCGAAAACCGAAAGAAAAAAAAAAAAAAAAAGAGGCAAACAGAGGGTTGGCGAAGACGCGTTGTCGCGAAACGAGAGAGCGCAAACAAAAGTCCAGTCGGCCGATTTCTAAATCGATCCTCCATCCCCCGGCTCGTTTTCCAATAGCTCGCAACGACCTACGACCTATAACGAGACAGAAATCGGACCAGCCGGACCGACAGGGAACGCGCAAAACGAGGAAAAAAGGAGAAAAAAGAAAGAAAAAAAAGAAAATCATCCACCGAGACCGGTCCGAATGTCAGCGCTAATTCGTTTTCGTTTCGAGCGACTCGCTCTTTGTATATTAAAATTTACGAACCAATTGGAATCTATCGTCCAGCGTCGCCAATTCCCATCCCCTTCGCGTGGCGGCCGCCATTGTACCGTTTGCAAATATTTACTCACTACATTTTGTCCCGTCGATAAATAGCGTTCAGCAGCGTGCTCGAAAATTAAAATGATCCACTGTGCGTGGCATTCGAAAAACGTTTCCTGCGGACGTTGACGAGGGACGATTGTTTGGTTTGGGCTGGATCGTAGGGTTGTTTTTCGGTTGAGCTTTGGGTAATGGCGATTGGGTGGTTTTGAAGATTGAGATTGGGTTGAGGAACGGTGGAAGTGAAATAAGTTGGGTGATGGAGGGCGGTAAGGGATCAATTTTGGGAATTTTTGGGGTGTTTTTGGGGGAGATAGAGGAGGATGTGTAGTTGGAGAGAAATGGAAGAATGTTGAGAATTTTTATATTTCTTTTTAATTAAATAAAAAAAGGAATGGATTATGATAGCAATGAAAAAAATTGAGTAATAAGGGATAAATGTTGAGAGTTTTTAGTGTTTTTTTTTTTGCAAAAATAGAGAAAGATAAATAATTGAAAAAAAATGGAATAACGTTAAGAATTTCTAAGTTTTTTATTAATTAAAAAAAAAGAATGGATTGTAGTAGGAATGAAAAGAATTAAGTAACTACTAATAAATATTGGGAATTATTGGCACTTTTTCTGAATGAAGAGATGAAACATGACTTCTACCCTAAACACCTTCACGTTCCAAAATACCTCAATCATAGCTACCAAAAACAACAAACTATCTCTAATCGAACTAAATTTAAAAAAAAGTATTGAATAAAAAAAAAAAAGAAGCAAATTCGATGAAAAGCAGGGTAAAGAGCGATTCTTCAATGGGACGAATTTAATCCGGAGAATTTGAATCGAGTTCCAAGAAGGTAATTATCTGACCATGTTCCCGTCGCCGTCGCGCATTGTCCGCAAAATTCCCGCTGATTACCGCAATTGTGTCAACCCGTAATTTTTCAAAACAATGGTTGAAGCCCCAGAAAAAAAAAAAAAATGCAATCCGACTATCTAGTGGAAAATGTGTGTGCGAACGGAGCTTTGGAGTATCGATTCCCCCATGTTTCACCGTGAAAAAAAGAAAGAAGAATTTGCTACTTTGTAATAGATAGTAATTTTCTCATCTTATTTCTTTGATAGGAATTTTAATATAAATATAATTCGTAATATATCAAAAGTAAAAAATTGCATAAAAAATAGACATAAATGGGTCGAAGGAACAAAGAGTTAAAAACTTCCGTTTATACAAATTTCTTGCTTGTTTATTCGCGGAATAAATTTTGCAAAAGTCTATATCAACTTTCTCTATCTTCTAAAATGCTTTCTATAATCTTTTAAATTTTGCAAAAGTCTATGCAAATTTTCTCTGATTTACAGAATCCTTCCATTCTCAATTTTCCCAATATCAACTTTCTCTAACTTCTAAAATGCCTTTTATAATCTTATATTTTTTCCAAAAGTCTACGCAAGTTTTCTCTGATTTATAAAGCCTTTCCATCCTCAATTTTTTCAATATAAATTTTCTCTAACTTCTAAAATACCTTCTATAATCTATTAAATTTTCCAAAAGTCTACGCGAGTTTTCTCTGATTTACAGAGTCCTTCCATCCTCAATTTTCTGACCCCTAATCTTCCATTTTTCTAATCTTTAAAAATTCTATACCCAAATATCTCAAAGGAACAGAGAGCCTACGATAACTTTTTTTTCTAGTTTCTGAAGTATGAAACGCACCAAGTAATTAATAACAACTCATTTTGGAAATCTCTGAGTTGGTTCGATTACTCGAACTCAAACACAAAACGAGTACATACTTTCGAAACGAGCCCAGCTATCGCTTCCGTGCGGAGAATTTCACAGGGAATACCAGCAACTATTTATAATACGGTTTCTCTGAAGCAGAGCTGCATGTCAGCAGCTAATTACGTTCAATTACGAAGGACCGGTTAATTAAAACTCTTAATTAATGAGCCCCCTAAGCGTCGTCGCGACGAGGCTTCCGTTTCCCTCCAAACTTTCTCGAATTTTCTGGTACCAGCGCATCTACCATAACATTCTTCTATAATTGTCGGGATTCCTCTTACAACAGGTTAAAAACAACAACGTTGCTTTGTTGCTGCTTTGTGTCTAGTTTTAATCGCACAACAGCCCGGACAATTCATATATTTATTCGCGTGCCACAACTATTTTCAAACAGTTCGCGAGCGGAATGTTCCACGGGAAACGATAAATTAGTAAAACCACCTTTTAGTTAGAATATATAAATTAAATTATTCATGGATTTCTGCACAGCACACGGGGTATTCGTTTAACCTTAAAATATAAAATAATATATAAAATATCCGAATGCTTCTAAACGCTTAAAAAAAACAAGATAAATAAAAATGATACGGAACAATTTTTCAGTACGAAGGAAAATAATTCCCTGTACAAATTATAAAACGTAAAATACAGGCGAAAGAAAAAAATATTACACTAGTTATTCCAGCACACGAGTTATTAATTAAAAATTGTGTCGGAATGGAAAAGCTTTTGTATTAATTATAAAACAACAGTGTGTCGTATTAAATGATTATTCTCTTAACTTCTGACTACTCTTAAGACTGATAATCACGAATATTTGTAACACAATTTTCAGCTCTGATGNCAGCAGCTAATTACGTTCAATTACGAAGGACCGGTTAATTAAAACTCTTAATTAATGAGCCCCCTAAGCGTCGTCGCGACGAGGCTTCCGTTTCCCTCCAAACTTTCTCGAATTTTCTGGTACCAGCGCATCTACCATAACATTCTTCTATAATTGTCGGGATTCCTCTTACAACAGGTTAAAAACAACAACGTTGCTTTGTTGCTGCTTTGTGTCTAGTTTTAATCGCACAACAGCCCGGACAATTCATATATTTATTCGCGTGCCACAACTATTTTCAAACAGTTCGCGAGCGGAATGTTCCACGGGAAACGATAAATTAGTAAAACCACCTTTTAGTTAGAATATATAAATTAAATTATTCATGGATTTCTGCACAGCACACGGGGTATTCGTTTAACCTTAAAATATAAAATAATATATAAAATATCCGAATGCTTCTAAACGCTTAAAAAAAACAAGATAAATAAAAATGATACGGAACAATTTTTCAGTACGAAGGAAAATAATTCCCTGTACAAATTATAAAACGTAAAATACAGGCGAAAGAAAAAAATATTACACTAGTTATTCCAGCACACGAGTTATTAATTAAAAATTGTGTCGGAATGGAAAAGCTTTTGTATTAATTATAAAACAACAGTGTGTCGTATTAAATGATTATTCTCTTAACTTCTGACTACTCTTAAGACTGATAATCACGAATATTTGTAACACAATTTTCAGCTCTGATGAAAATGTAATTTTATGATACAAAAAATACAATAATTATATAATTAAAAATGAAATCAAATAATATAATTAGTAATACTTTTAAAATTAATAATCACAAATTTTTGTGACACAATCTTCGTGACACAAAGCTCTGATAAAAATATAATTTTATAATACAAAAAATACAATAATTATATAATTAAAAATGAAATCAAATAATATAATTAGTAACACTTTTAAAATTAATAATCACAAATATTCCTGACACTAAGCTCTGATGAAAATACAATTTTATAATATAAAAAAATATAACAACAATGTAATTAAAATAATAATCAAACACAACAATCAACAATAATGTAAATCACGGTATATTTTAATAACCTAAGGTCCACCTTTACACGTATCATGGACTAGGTTCGGGTTAGAGCAATCGAACAATTTCGTGCCAGTGGAACAACCCCTTCCGCTTATTTAAAGCCCCCTCTGACCCCGATACACCTCGAAATCGCCAGTTCAAACCCACGGTCCGTCGCCTCGACTTCTCGAGTGTTTATCGATTCGAGGAACACGGTACGAGAGAAGTGGACCGGGGCGAGTGTCCAGATTTAAATAGCTGCGGTGCACCTTGGAATGCGACACGAACGACACCGGTCAGCTCTTTGCCAACGTCGAAAAATAATGGGGTTATTCACCTGTCGCGATTATTTGGATTGTTCTCCCTGTTGGAAAGCCTGAGAAATGGGTTTTGGAAGAATTAAGACAACTTTGGGACGTTCCGAGGTTTCTTTGGTAAAAAATGGCAGAAAAGTTTTGAAACGAGTCGCGGAGGTATAAACGGATACCATAGGCGCGGTTTGTCGATAGGAACGTTAAATCCACAAGTGGAAACAATTTTTGCTACGGGTAGAAATTGAGTGAATTTAAGAATGTCGAAGCGATAAAATTTTTATATTTTTATGCTGTTTTTATTAGTTATATCTTTATTAGTTTATTAATTATATCTAAATCGTGAAGTTCTCGGTGTGGATGTCTAAGAATTCAAAAAATAGAAATTTGCTTTCTATTATACTATTTTATACTAATTTTACTTAAATCATAAACTCTTTAAGAGTATACCTAAGAACTCAGAAATTTAGAAATCTATTTTCCATTACACTATTTTATATTAATTTTATTTAAACCGTGAATTCGGGATATTAAAAATTTGTCTTCCATACTATTTTATATTAATTATACCTAAATCGTGAAGTCCTCGCCGCGGACTTCTAAAAATTCAAAAAATAGAAATTTGCTTTTCATTATACTATTTCACATTAATTTCACATGCGACTCAAAATTCGGAATATTAAAAACCTCTCTTCTATTACCCAATTTTACATTAATTAAACCTAAACCACCAAATCCTCAGAGTGGATGTCTAAAAATTCAAAAAATTCCAATTTTCCTTTCCATCGTACCACTTTACATCATCCGAATACAAACTGTAAGGTCTCTGTCCAATTTACATGTCCACGTCTTCCATTATACTATTGCATGTCATAAAAAAAAAAAAAGAAAACAACGAACCACATAGTCCAATCCACAATAAAGGAACTACAATCTGTAGCATCACTACAAAAGCGAAGTATAGTGCTTCAATTCAACGTCGACCGAACCCGAGCAACAAAGATGTAAAGAGCTCTTTCATTTCGCGAATAGAATTTCACGGTACGTTCCGAGAAGTTTGAACGAAGCACCAAAAAATCAACCGAATTACTCCCAACTTAAATCGCTGTTTGCATGCAACTCTCAAACAATGAGCCTCCGTCGTCGCTTGAAAAAAGGTTCCCAACGTTTAATAATCAAATGTGTCTCTCTGAAAGCCGTAGGACCAACCATATCCTTCTGTTTCCACCGATGAAAAAAACCAACAATCTCTGCCTCTCGTTCCTTTCTCTCCGATAAACGGTTATAAACTGTTATTTCTCTTTGCCGCGACTGCTACCATTTAACCTATTGAATCTTTTATGAAAAACCTTCCTTTGAACGTTTCTCCGGAAACTCATAGCACTTTGAATTCGCGATACAAGAAGATTTGGCTGAATTTTTATTTCACGTGTCTGTGAATGTTTCAAGTCGCTTACGATCGATTGCGAGCTTGCAAAAATTAGGGATCACTTTGGATCGAGATATCAGAGAGAAAATGTACGCGTTGAATTTCGTGAGAAAAATTCAGATTCTTCAATTCTAATTCCGTAAGGAAAATTCTAATTCTTCAATTCTAATTCCGTAAGAAAAATTCTAATTCTTCAATTCTAATTCCGTAAGGAAAATTCTAATTCTTCAATTCTAATTCCGCAAGAAAAAGCTATAACTCAACTAACAAATTTCTATCCGTTCATAATTGGTTACAATTCAGAGAGTCGGTAGAAAATAATCTCCGACTGAAAACTAGAAACAGAAACTTGATCATTGAATTTTTATCTTGAAAAAAAGAAGTTCGTGCTGTAAAATTTCTATCCAATAATTTTCTTTCTTCCATGATCTGTGTGAGCTGTGATCTTTATTTATTGAATTAAAAATAAGAAATGCAGTTTCAAACATTTCATCGAGAAAAAGGATGATTCGATCTTTGTGCCACTTATTCTGCCACTGTCTTCCAAAACCATCCTCAAATTTTAAAATAAGACACTAAAATGGATCCCAACGTATTGAATAAATTATTCGTAAAGATTCAACTCCACCCCAATTTTGTAACCACTTCTTGAAATAATCTGTACATCGAAATTTCTCCTCGAACGAAACGCGAAAGAATTTGTCTCGCAGCGAGCTCACCCTAGATCGCACACGAGATTCAAGAGTTCTCGCCAACAAACGCGACGATGTCTGCAGCAGACGTTGCGCGCAATATCACCCCCTGGGAATATTAAAGCCATCGGCATGCAGTGTCCTGCAAGATACGCGGCTGCACTCGAATAACTTCGCCAATTAAAATCTGGGTCGTTAAACGCTTTCCAGCGTTCCGGCCACGCGTACCGAGCTATAAAGCCCCATAACCTTCTTTCTGTTTTAGTTTGAACATTTTCGTCGCTGAAAATGGCCTAGTTACCGGTAACAGGTCGTTTAGCGATTAATATTATTTTTTACGTTCATTTCAGTCGAGACTTTCAACGTTTTAGTCCAATGCTTCTCGAAACGGCCGATATAAACCCGTTGGAGAGCGTTTGAATTATCCAAGAGGGTGTTAGACGTGATTTTATATCGGTAGATTATGAGAAAAAGGTTTTCAGCTTTCTCGTAACAGAGTCTCAATTTTTCTTCTTCTTTTTTAAATTGTTTATTTTAAGTCGCGTCGCTAGGTTGGATTACTAGGAACTGAGTCGGTAGAAAAAATGTTTTAGGAGAATTAAAGCATGAATTAAAATTTATGGAGAAGCTTGGTATTTTTTAGAAATTTTTTGCTGTATCTTGTTTAATTTTATTCGCGATGAATTAAAAGAAAAACAGATTTTTTTGGGGTGGGAGGTTTGTATAAGCGTAACAGCGGGTGTTACTACTAGACTGCGGATTTTTATTCATTAAATATTGTGGGAAATACTATATTCTCGGTTTATTTATGTATCTTTCTTTATGCGCATTCTGTGTATTTTTGTGCGTTTAAATTTTCCGTGCGTGAATAAAAATCTGCAGTCTACTACCGAAAATTATAACCAAGGTGAACGGTAATCTAAAAAAAAGGCTAAAGCTTTTGGAAGTTATACACCTATCTATTAATATTTTATTTTATTACTTTAGAGCTATCCATAGAAATCGTTAGATTCTAAATTTCAGCTTGAACCAAAAACTTATCAACTATAATCAACTATAAAAAAAAACATGATTTCAATTTTAATTATCGATACCAGTGACTTCGAATTTTTGTGGAAAATAAATTTACAGTAATTCTGATTTTACGAATTTTTAAATCTCTGTAAATTTTTAATTCTTTTATACTCGAATCATTAAATATAATGATTAAAATGTTCCACCGATGATAAACTAAAGACGCGAGTCTCGAAACAATACAGAAAACAAAATTGCTCACCAGACAGCCCTCCATCGACGTCTCCATAACAGCTCTGGGTAGACCATCATGGTTCGCCATGATAGAATTATCCACTTCGTTGCCTGGCTCTTCTGCTCCTCGCTTCCAAAGGGTGGCGAAGATAATTTTCTTTATATCGAGTGTCCAAGAGGGTTGAGAAAGGTTCGTGTTCGCTCTTTGAGGTTCTAAGATGAAAGAACTGAAACACGTTGTTGCTTATGAGCAATATTATCCAACGATTTCTCAGCGAAATCAGTTCTTTGAGTAGAAAATTCATCATGTTCGAAAAATGATATATCACAAAAATCTTTTACTCTAAGAATCTTTTCTTTTAACTCTATTATCCACAAATTCGTCAATCTATATTGACACTAGAACTACCGACGATTAAAGTGTATCCATTTCAACCGAAGAATTCAAAGTAATAACTATTTGAAAAAAATATAAAATGTAAGGGAAATAGATCTGTATTCATTTTCGTTACAGAAAAACACAATTGATTCCTAAAAATGCATCATTACAGATTTATAGAATTTATATGAGAAATATAAAATATGAATCCTAGATAAATTAATAATATATTGTAAAATAATAATATATAAAATATTATGCATCCATTACTCATTAATAGAACGAAACAAACTTTTGGGACAACCTAATAGAAATTTTCCTTAACTTTCATACGCTCCTCTAATCAAAATTCTCTTGTTTTTAATTTTTAGATACTGTGAAATATTTGATTTCTTCCAAATTGTATCGTAATTCGATGCATTTGTTTAAAATATTAAATTACGAGTAAAAGAAACAGTTCGCGAGGATTGTATAAAATCTATCTACAAGATCACGAAAGTTTCCCACTTTCGCCGATGAGGTAACATCTGGATCGCGAGAAACGGAAGCGGAGGACGCGTTCTTCGGCCACATAAGGGATGTTCGTTGAATTTAACGGGAAATAAGAACGTACAAGTAGAGAAAGAGGGTCGAGGGTAACGTAATTAACGAATGGCGCTATTGGGACAGCGTGCAAGGCTGTTTTCAAGAATTAGCGGCTGGCTGGCGTGCCAAATGTTGGAATTAGGAGCGTCGGTGTTCGCGATTCGTTTGAAAGTTCGCTGGAATTTTTGGCTCTCGAAGGAATTAGTAATATCTCGGCGGTTCGAGATTAGGTAAATAGGCGGAGATTATCCGGGGATAAGATAGAGTATCTTGTAATTTGCATTTTAGATCAGAGACGAGTCTTGGAGCTGAGAAATAAATAAATAATTAATGGACGGCTAAAATTGAATAATTTATCAAAATTGCTCGATTCTTTTCTTGAAGTAAATATGGAAACAATTATAATTTCTTGCCTTGGATAGTTGATAATAAACTGTAATTTATTTTATATGCGGATAAATATGAACAATAATTTCTTTGATTGATAAATAGAAATAAATATAAAATC
>SMSQ01022390.1:59074-71321 GCA_019453375.1 Ctenoplectra terminalis | reverse complement strand
TTACCCCTTCCTTTCTACTCGCGAGAAGCGAGCACAGCAATTACGTCGGCTGCGACCGCTGCCTCATCGAATTACGTATGCGACCAATTCCAATTAAATTGTCCGCAAGCCGGCATTTCGCCGCGAGCATACTTTCCGTGCGTCCACGAGTTTCTCCGAGGACGAACTTGGATAAATTGGAACGACCGTATCGTCATCGAGACCTTCTCAGATTTTTAAGAAAGCTTGCAAAATCTTTCTTCGCTTTTCCGTAAAATCAGTCAATTTTGTCCAGATTTAAATCAAATTTACGATAAATGCACAAAAAAATAATCAAAATAATGATCATCAAAGTTTGTTTACAAGTTTCTATACGTAATACCAAGATAAAAGGGATTCGCGCGAAACGAAGAGAATAAATTCGATCTTCTGGTAATCGTCGTGTAAATGTATCCGTAATATAAGAAAACCCATTTAATAAAAGGTATTTGTGAAAGCTCCCGGACTGTTAAGAACACCCTTTCATTTACAAACGAGACGGAGATCTTTTTCGATCTCTCTTCATAGTTTCAGCGTTGTTAAACTTAAAATTGTTGCAAATCGTAACATTGGTTGCAAAAAGGAGAAGGAGGAGAAGGAGTAGAGTTAAAAATAAATCGATTTTATCATCGATATTGTTATCGAAGGATCCGCTTACACTTTGAAGCGAGAAGGAACATTTTGCACCGCGCAACATTTCTATGAACCAAACCTAAAGGTGAGAACGAACTTGCCATATCCTTAAAAATACGAGATTCGGAGAAGCGCGAACGAAACAATCAATTCTTTTAATCACAAAAAGTTATCTTATGCTAAATCCAAATATCGGATACTGTTTACGGCGTATTCGTTTCGCGCCATCTTCCATTCCACGCGAATAAGATCTTACACGGCGATGGTGACAGAAGGAATATACCGTAGAATCGAACAATCGTATCATTTTACTCAATTTCGCGTCTGTTTAAGTAAGCACACCCTGATCAATGAACCTCTTCGAAACGCGTAGCAATGACACATTTTTTTCCGTTCATCGTTAATTACAGGATGGATGTAGGTATCTACGCAGACGCTAAATTCGGAGCGAAATTCGAAAGCGCGTTGCGATTTATGCGAAACGAGACAAACGTGTCTTATCTGTCTATTGCATCGTCGAATATCGTCGTAACATAGAGTCGATTAACCCGACGAACAACCCGATTCAGTTTCGTCCCAACTCTCTCGAGGAGAGCGTAGGAAAGGACAGTAGCGTAGCAAGGAAGAACGCGGTGCATCTTACGAAATTTTTGGAAGACGCGACGTGGCATAGAGGGGTAGCAGACAGGGTCATCCATGACCGACATGGTGGGGGTTGCTGTTTGGGTGGGCGTTGCTGGGTCGATACAGGCTAGCTTCGTCGTCGCTTGCGAGGAAAGCGCAACCGAACCGAACAAGTACTACTTGTTCGTGGTCTCTTGTTATTCCCTTCTCAGACTGCGTTCCCTGAGCATCCAGTTTCTTATTTCCACCGACAACTCCTACCCTTTCGCTGTTTCGTCCTCTCGCGATCTCCTTACTCTCTGTTTAACTCCGAAATCGGAAATCATAATCGATAATCGATTCGACAGAATTTTTACCAACCATCGTTTCATCGTTTATGGATGAAAAAGATCTTTCGCGAAACGCGTTTATTTCACATTTTCGCACGATACGAACCGACCGCAAACCATTGGTTACAGTTTTCATTGTTTACAGTGAAAACGTATCCGACCTGTATCGACCAAAGTCGCGAAAAATTTCTGTCAAATTTTGAACGCTGCTCCAGGCCGTAAAAAGAGTTTAAAATGTTTATTCGGGTCAGTGGCGGTAAACGAAAAGCTCTTTGGCGTCGCCTTATCGATGTTCTCGAGTGGCGCAAGTTCTCCAACTTGTCTTCGAAACAACGGACCCGATGGATAACTGGATCTTACGTATATGAATATCTACCTATACATATATCTACGTACCTTCGTCGCTCCTTCGTCTTGATTTATCGCTAAAATCGTTTTACGTTTTAAAATCGTTGCCAACGTAAACAAGAGCTTTTGCGACAAAGCTACGTTACCCAAAAATAAGCGATCAAAAATATTTGGGTACTCGCTTGTAGGTACTACTTGGGTAAAATAGCAACCCACATTACGCATGTATACATTACTTGCTTTACAACGCGTGAATAACGTTATCTCGAGCACATCGAGCACATCGAGCACAAGAATATAGATCGCATTGCGAAACGTTCAAGTAGGTAAAGCACGTATTCAGCGGTTAAAAAAGATCCAGTTACGTCGGAACAGCAGAGTTACGCCGACCACGATCCCCGCCGCATTCACGAAACACCTGGGGGAGGCAGACTCGTTGGTACACCCAAGCACCACGCGTCTGAGACTCCGATTAGCGGTTAAAAGGTAACGACAGTAACGAGCAGCTAATTTTCCGCGTACCCTCCAACGCGAATATCATTATTTCGTTATTTCATTATTTCATTATTTCATTATTTCATTATTTCATTATTTCATTACTTCATTACTTCATTATTTCATTATTTCATTATTTCAATACTTTATTATCATACGACCGAGGTGTTGACGATTGAATTCTTTTACCGCGACCGATATTTGTCAGATCTAATTGATGCGATATCGAATAAACATATCGCAACAACTTGGTTAAGTTTACGCGCAAAGAACCGAAGTACTTCTTAATTTTCATCATAGAATTCGGTATTAGAAAAAGCTGTTTTCAATGAGTTGCTCGCCGTTTTTCTATTTCAACTATTTTGGCCTTCTTCCTCAACTTTTTTCCTGCGTTTATTCAACGTCGAGCCATTTTCATTTCAATTCGAAGACGGAGATAATATTAACGATATAATATTCGACGAGAATAGCTTGTGCTTTCGTCGCGCCCCGTCAATGGAATCAACTTTAGCTCGTGCGACAGTTTGAAAAATCCTTAGCCGCGATAAGTAACGTTGAGCACGTTTCCAAAATATAAACCAAGATCCCACTAAATTTTCACTCTAAAATATAAACTCGATATCGAGCAATAAATTCCATTTGTTTTCTCTCGACTAGTCGACTCTCCTCTTTATCGAGGGTTGAAAAAAGTAACCTTATAACGCATGAATTAGATACTCCGTGAATTTGAAATCGCGCAGTAGAAAGAAGACGGTATAAGAGAAGTGAAATTTCAAGCCTCTCGAATCTCCATAGCTGATTTTAACGTTAAGATGCATCGACGAGCGAGATCTGTTCTTTTATTCACGGGGTCACAGTGGTATGCCGATTCTGGGTGCTCCTTTTAAATCTATCGATCCGAATGAAACACGGTCCAACGATTCGTTACTCCTCGGTCACCCCATACGTCTTCGAGAAATCGTTGCATCTTTTCAACCGAATTAAAATTTCATTGTGCAAAATGTTCGTTACGTTGAATAACCATACGAAACGAAAAGGCTGTTTGAAAACGCTAGCTTTGCTTCGTTACAACTCGCACGCGGGCCTGACACGATATCGACTTTGCTACTTGTCCGCTCATCGATTCAAACTCGATACCAACCATTTTTTCAATCCAATCAACAGCGTTTAAGTTTATTTGACAATCGACTAGGATTATCCTTCTATGTTTTTATTCGTGAAAAAGATATTTCAAACAAATATTTTTCGTTTCCTTAAAATTGAAGTGCTATTCAAGCGATATTAATCAATCCGTTACGTTTAAATATCTCCACTTTTCCATCACTAGTCGTTTGCTCTGCCCCGATAAAACGATCGTTACCTTCTTTAAGGCGGAAAAATTTATCTCGTTAGAATGCAAAGTCTGATCACCGAACAATCCATTGAACCTAACAAGAGAGAAACTAATTCGGCTGGTATTCCATCTGGTCGTCATCGAAGGACCTTCATCGAGGAACTACTTTTGGCCTCGATAAAATAATTCAATGATGCGAAAAAGAAAAGATTAACACTGAAACATTTATTCCACTGAAAAAGGTAGAAAAATACGAAAGCATCGATATAATAAACTACAAACGAGCGATGCGCGTACAGGCGTGCGTATATAAGCACTTGTCGAACCGAAGAGTCCAAAGGTATCGTGCACCATGCAAGAAAAGAAGGTAGAATAAAGGGCACCGAAGAATATGGAGAAATGAAATGGAACGAAAATTGGCTAGAAAGTATCGACGGATTCGAATAAGAATCGCATCCGCTGGATTTGTGGAAAAACTTAAATCTATAGAAGAAATTCTGGGACGAGATAAGGATGCAAAGTATTCGGCGATCGTGTGACGAACGGACAGAGAACGGAAATTTATCCCAAGGAAAAAAAAAGATTTGGGAAGATAGATAGAAAACAATGAATTGACGCGAAGGAAAGAGGGATGCAAGAAAGAACGACGATAAAAAGGAGGTAGAGCAAGGTTGTCGGATTTCGCGATATACATAGAATCGTGGATAGAGAAACGAAAGCAGGGAGCAAGGTGGTACGTATCTGGGCTAGGAAGAGAGGAAGCTCGGTGCGAAAGGTACCGGGAACGAGGAGCATGGATATCGAGAGGGGTATTGCTGAGGGTCGTCTCTCGAAAAGAGACGAAGAGAGGAGAGAGAGAAAGAGAGAGAGAGAGAGAGTACGATCAGAGGAGCTTGGAAGAAAAGAAAGAGAGAGCGACCGAGAATTCTCCGGTCTGTGCGGTATTTCGCGCTTGCGCGAATCAGTAGCAACGCACTGGCACGTAATGCCATCGGTGAGCCAGTCTGACGCCAGGCGCCGCGACGCTATGACGTCATTGGTCCGTGTTTTTCTACCGATCGTTTCTCGACAGTGGTGAGAATTCATGAATGAAAACCGCTACCTCGAAGCCTCCGCGATTCTCGCGTGTATCCATGACCTGCCACCTGTAAAACCACCAGAGATATCCGTCTGCTCGAACCTTGAACGATCAACTGAGACGATCGATCGCTCGATTCGTTGCACGAGACCAGATACGCGAAATGGAACGGACCCAGTGCTGCAACTCCTCCACCGAGTAGCATCGCGACCACGATTCTGAAATCTCTTCGCCTCGCTTATCCTATCCTATCCTATTCTATTCTATTCTATTCTATTCTATTCTATTCTATTCTACTCTATTCTACGCTATGATCATCGTTCTACGCGATTTATCTAGAGACGGTACGCATTCTTCTCGACGTTTCGATAAAATGTGCAAAAATCACCCAGAACCATTGACATCGATTAAACATTGGAACACTGGTATTTCCTGTTTCATCCTTTCTTATTTTTTATTATACGTTTCCCATTCTCCCCGTTCCCCGTTCACCGTTCCCTGTTCCCTATTTCCTTATTTTCCTATTTTCCTATTTTCCTATTTTCCATTTTCCTGGCTACCTTATACCCACTTTTACTATTTTTTCTTAAGATCCGGTATACCGACACGCGGGAATATTTTTCCCATTTTCACGCTCGTTGACGTCTGTGACAAAACGCAGCCAACTCTACGCTGTTAACTGCTCCTATCCACTGCAGTTTCCGATGGTGCGCAGCTCAACTCAATTTCGGTAACTCAAGATAATTGGTACACGGTTAAGATATCCAACGAGATATATGTTTTACTAAATTCCACGTATCTCTGATAAAATAATATTTCAAACATTTTGAACAAAACGAATCGTTTGGTAATTTATTTGTTATATTACTCTTCGTTAAGCACCTTTGTCACGTATTCGTTTCGCTCTTCCACTAGGGTAGACTGATTTCAATTTCTTCGTTAATATCTAACAACATACGCGATTAGCCGTATGTTTATTTCGTTCTTTATTCGTTATCTAATTATAGAGCAAACTAGGTTCGATACGCGCTGATTCTCGCTAAAAGTAGATAATTGCCATGAAATTTTCACTATAGTTTTCACCAACGATGGCGACGTATGGAAACGATACATCGAGAGCGCGCTGGTATCATTGACTACTTGTGGGAATATCGTTCGATAGAGCGATAGACTGTCCAGTAATCCAATAATGCTTCGGTCAATCAGTGTTCCACTCTGTAATTGTTTTCCTTGAATCCATTCGTTCTTCTAGCGGCCATTACCCTATCCTAGGCGGTACTCGATTAATTCAGCTGAGACTGTGTAGTTCGATTCATTTATCGTAAAATTGATGAGAACCAATTTTGAACATTGAACGAGTCGTGAAAAGGACAGGTCGTTCGACCGATCAACATTGATAAGGTGTTAGAATCACAGAAGATAAAGTACATTCCGAAGGTTCATCGTAGCGAGTCGAGGTCAAGGGTACTATCGGGCCTCGGTTGGAGGTAAATAATTTAAGTTCTGACTACATATACTTGATAGATTCTCGTGAAACTCGATAAAGATGCCAACAATCTAACTCGCTTCCCGAAAGCGTTTCTTCGCTGTTAAACCGATGCGGTGGTGTTTAATTGTTACGATACCCCGAAATACGTTTCCATTCTCTCGATGCTAAATAAATTTCTGTTGCTTCTTAAATATATATTATCTCGTAAACTGTCAACTACCACCGTTTACACATTGTCGACAACGTTTACCAATGACAAACATTCCTTTGCTTTTTTTGTTACCTATCGCAACGGTGGTCGGAAGAGTGGGGGGGGGGGGGGGAGGTATTAGCTTGCTCCCTTCCCCCATTGGACTATATAAAACTACCTGACCAGTTTGCTTTTCAAATTTACTTTATATTTACACCGCGAAATCATCATCTATGATTCGATGAAATCTTCATCTACCTCTTTTCTCGAGGTAAGTAGTTTAGGAAACAGTTCACGCACGTTTGTCGTTTTCTTTTTCTTCCTTTTTTTTCTTCGACGACACCTGGCAAACCTTGTTCGATACAATTTTCAATAATTTTCAACAATTTTCAACAATTTTCAACAATTCTAAAGAAGAAAATTTGTCACACTTCTCACATTAACGGTTCGGTTAGGTTACATTTCGAGTCGGAAGGAGACGAACAAACGCGGCGTTAGTAGCTCTGAATGGACGTTTTAACTTTCGTTCCGAGTAACAAAATGTAATCAGCTACTGCAATCGTGGAAATTCGTTTAATAAATCCAGTGACATTTACAGTTCTTCTCACAGTTTGTGAAAAGAATATCTCGGACAATACGAATCGTTGAGTAAAATACAGGTTGGAACGTTTTAGCTAAAAAATCTATTCAGCTGATTCGACGTAGCGAGAAGCAAAGAACAGATATGTTTGTTTCGACGGAAAACTTTTCCGTTATTTTTCGCTAAAAGATCATCGACGCGAAAGATTGAATTCGGTTGGTCGTTACATTGGAGGATAAATTTGAAAACTGACAGAATAATACTTACAATCAGTTGTAAAAATGTTTTACAAGTTGGAAAAACGTGAAAAAATTTCAAAAGTATCTACATAGAGACAAGTTTTTAAGTACAAGCCTAGAAATCTCTGGCGGTTCACGGTTCGCGACTCGCTTTGAAATGGCGCTTTGAAATGGAAAAAAGAAAAATAGTATAACGAGTCAAATCGAATCGTATAGAATCGGTGCCTACAACGGTACCATATTCACTTTTCACAGGCACTTATCGGAGATGGAGCGATGCGAGAATCATTAACGCAAAACGACACAACGCAGGTGAATTTGTAGCCAAGACCCCGGTTGGCTTCCAAAGGGGGACAGAGTTTCGTTCGCGGTACACACGTTTCGCGAACAAATTTAATCAGTTACCGAGTACAATTTTTTAAGGGTACTGTCGCGCGTTACAACAAAGTTACGGTGCAAGAAACGTTACCAAGCGAGTTGAAGAAGGAGCTCGGTGTAACGTTGAGAAAAAATTGAGAAACGATTTCTCACAAGGGTGTTGGTTCCTCGATTCAAAGAGGAAAGGGGGGCATTTGTGCCTTTTCGACCTGACTACGACTCAATTACGGTTGAATCGGTAGCTATAGTTTCTCATAAAATTGAAATCGATTTAAAACGATCTATCGGTGATCGATCGATAACTGATTTTCGAGGAACCTGAAAGATGCAAAGCGAACGGTGAAACTGTTCGGAGTTCGAAAAAGAGGAACGATTAGAAACGAGTGATAAAGCGAAGAAAAAGTCGATTGTAACAGAAGAAGAGGATTCTCTCAAGAAACATGGGCAAGAAGAATAGCAAGTTGAAGCAGGATACCATCGATCGACTCACCACTGATACGTACTGTGAGTATCCCTGTTACCTTTTCATCGACGGTCTCGCTTTTAGTCGAAGAGAGATACGCATTAGCGACGTCGCTTCTCTTCGCGTTAAAACTGTTCGTTATATTTCCCCACGAGATACAGTCGTTTCAACAAACTTTCGCGTCGCGTTTTCTCTTTCGACACCGTACACACATTTACTCGTTCCAAACACATTGTGAAGTTAACAACCGTTGACTCGGGTTTATTCCCGTTTATTCCCGTTTATTCCCGTATATTCCCGTTTATTCCCGTTTATTCCCGTTCATTCCCGTTCATTCTCNATACAGGTTGGAACGTTTTAGCTAAAAAATCTATTCAGCTGATTCGACGTAGCGAGAAGCAAAGAACAGATATGTTTGTTTCGACGGAAAACTTTTCCGTTATTTTTCGCTAAAAGATCATCGACGCGAAAGATTGAATTCGGTTGGTCGTTACATTGGAGGATAAATTTGAAAACTGACAGAATAATACTTACAATCAGTTGTAAAAATGTTTTACAAGTTGGAAAAACGTGAAAAAATTTCAAAAGTATCTACATAGAGACAAGTTTTTAAGTACAAGCCTAGAAATCTCTGGCGGTTCACGGTTCGCGACTCGCTTTGAAATGGCGCTTTGAAATGGAAAAAAGAAAAATAGTATAACGAGTCAAATCGAATCGTATAGAATCGGTGCCTACAACGGTACCATATTCACTTTTCACAGGCACTTATCGGAGATGGAGCGATGCGAGAATCATTAACGCAAAACGACACAACGCAGGTGAATTTGTAGCCAAGACCCCGGTTGGCTTCCAAAGGGGGACAGAGTTTCGTTCGCGGTACACACGTTTCGCGAACAAATTTAATCAGTTACCGAGTACAATTTTTTAAGGGTACTGTCGCGCGTTACAACAAAGTTACGGTGCAAGAAACGTTACCAAGCGAGTTGAAGAAGGAGCTCGGTGTAACGTTGAGAAAAAATTGAGAAACGATTTCTCACAAGGGTGTTGGTTCCTCGATTCAAAGAGGAAAGGGGGGCATTTGTGCCTTTTCGACCTGACTACGACTCAATTACGGTTGAATCGGTAGCTATAGTTTCTCATAAAATTGAAATCGATTTAAAACGATCTATCGGTGATCGATCGATAACTGATTTTCGAGGAACCTGAAAGATGCAAAGCGAACGGTGAAACTGTTCGGAGTTCGAAAAAGAGGAACGATTAGAAACGAGTGATAAAGCGAAGAAAAAGTCGATTGTAACAGAAGAAGAGGATTCTCTCAAGAAACATGGGCAAGAAGAATAGCAAGTTGAAGCAGGATACCATCGATCGACTCACCACTGATACGTACTGTGAGTATCCCTGTTACCTTTTCATCGACGGTCTCGCTTTTAGTCGAAGAGAGATACGCATTAGCGACGTCGCTTCTCTTCGCGTTAAAACTGTTCGTTATATTTCCCCACGAGATACAGTCGTTTCAACAAACTTTCGCGTCGCGTTTTCTCTTTCGACACCGTACACACATTTACTCGTTCCAAACACATTGTGAAGTTAACAACCGTTGACTCGGGTTTATTCCCGTTTATTCCCGTTTATTCCCGTATATTCCCGTTTATTCCCGTTTATTCCCGTTCATTCCCGTTCATTCTCGTTTATTGTGTTTCTCAGCTTCTAACGGCTGATAAGGTTACTCGATCGTGAAAAGAAATATTTATCGTTGCTTTTGATCTCTGTGAACACCAAAAGGGCGCCTTTATCCGAGCAAAGAAAAACGAATATTGAATTTATGTTTCGTCTAATTTTAGTTAACGAATTATCGAAATCCGTAAAATGTGTTTGTAACGTGAAAATTGTAAGCCAATGCGTTAAACAGTTGGTACGAGCTAAGAGAGAGGGCTAACGTTTGCCGAGAACGATCCAACGGTTCGGTTGTCGAACAGAACTGGTAATGGCGTCGATTGGTAGCGTACACCACGCGCCTACACAACTACGCAGTGTAGATACATGTGTATTATACGTATAATACGTATTCGCGGTTTAAACTAACACCACCGTGTTCCACGTTATCGCGATATCCATAAATTTTCAACTTACCACGCCATACTCCACGCGTCTTCGCAGGATTCGTGAGCTCTTTTACCGGTCATAAAGTGTCCGCTATACTAATTCGTTGGTAGAACGAAATATTTTTCTCCATCTATGTATCCTTTCCGCGTTTCCTCAAAATACACGGAAACGCGCACAAACATCGGTGCATTACAAGAGAAAATTTCTCCAACTGATCCGTTCGCATCACTGCACCACACAATTACGAATAATTTCCGGTCTAGATATTTTCAAGTAACACGTCTCGTAATCTGTCAACCAATAACGACTCGGATGTATACGTGAAAAGCTTTTCTTCCACGCCAACCTGTAATCTTCTACAACGTTTTCGTTTGGCACCTTCTAAAATACAAACAGTTTCAATCGAGTTTCATTTTGTCTGAACATCTTTTTTCGAAAACAAGATGGAAATCGTAAATAAAGATTAAAATTCACAGAGCCAACTATTTTTCGTCGATCAGGGGTTTATTTTATTCGCGAAATCTTTTTACCTCGAATCGGGTTAGCATAGAGCATCCTCGACTGGATCGTTAAGAACGAACAGTAATAAAACGGTCGATGAAAGGACAGGAGCTCGATCGTCGCAACGAGCTTCCAATCAACGGATTCGTTAGAATAGGGATGCAAATTGCCGTCTCGATTCAAGGACGATCTGTTAATAAAAAAAATTCTTGGTCAAAATTTTGCCAGCCGTTTCATTGGAATTTGAATCGAGTACGCGAATGGTTGATCCAGGACATTGGAACTAAAAATTATCCCCGTTCTTCAACCTTTCTACCTTTTCCCTCGAAACACGAACCCCGGTTTAAGCAACGCGTAACTTGCCAAAAAAGATGCCAATTGATAAGAAAAGGATTTCTATAAAATTTTGAAAAGACGAAAAGTTCCTCTGCTTCATTTTTACGTCATTCCTATAAAAATCGATAACGTTGGCCCAGAAAATCGTCGCGACGGGAAGTCGTCTTATTTAATTCGAGGACTGGTACTATAAATTAATATCAACTTTTCACGTAGATCGTAGACGAAAAGCGTGCTACCATAAAGCGATCGACTCAATGGATGATAGGTCATAGGGATTTTTTATGGAATCGTTCAAAAGTTCTAGAACGTAACGATAAAAGTGACATCGTTAAATTATTTTTGAGGCACGAAACCATATAAAATCAAACGAGAAAGAAAAAGAGTAAAAGAAAAAGAAAAAGAAAAAGAAAAAGAAAAAGAAAAAGAAAGAGGAAAAGAAAAAAGAAAAGAAAAAGAAAAAGAAAAAAAAAAGAAAAAGAAAAGAAGCGTATATTATTAGATACATTCTGCGAAAAAGGCAATTTGCTCGAAATTCTGATCATGCATAATTCGCTGTACCGATTCCTTCTTTTTTCATAGTTTACAATCGATAACGCGCCTCAACGTCGTTTATATTATTCATTCGATTTGCTTTCCCGGACGTATGTAGGAAGAATCGTTAGATCCATTGACGAAACGTTGCGTCGCGTCGCGCGACGACGCTTGAACGATCGATCCCGATGCCTTTCCACGCTTTCACCGATGTTTGGATACCTTCTTCCTCGCGACAACCCTTTTACCATTCTTTTCATTCCGATTACATTTGGTAAGCTTTTCCAGTTACGTCTCTTATTTCATATCCCATCTTATTTGAAACGCGGTTTTTCTCCAAACATGTTTCAACCGTCGATACAACATTTTTCAGATTAAATCGTACGATGTATCGTTTGAACGTTGCTCCTTCCCCCACCCCATTTTGAAACGTACTTACACGACTTGTACTTTTCAAAAAACATTAGGATCAGCTCGATCTACGGTTCATCTCGTGAGTCACGATTATGCATTTTCAAAATCAACGGCTAGGCGGTTCTTTCTGTTTTTTTTTTTTTTTTTTTTTTTTTTTTTTTT
>SMSQ01022390.1:3585-56583 GCA_019453375.1 Ctenoplectra terminalis | reverse complement strand
TCTCTCTCTCTCTCTCTCTCTCTCTCTTTGTCAAGCTAGTTGTTCGCAAAAGAAGCATTCCTGGAGAACAGTATAAAATTAGAGTTGCATGTTGAACGTCTCATCGAATACGAGAGAGAGAAAGAGACAGTTACCCGGCTGACTGGGGGTAATTGCGCGAATACCGATGTTTCAACGCCGTTAAATTATTGCGGCGTTTATTTGTTTCCAGTCTTATTCGCGAATACATATATACCGATGTACGAGAACAATGCGTTTTTGGCTGGGTTAGAGATTTGACGTAATTTCGAATCTGCTAACATTCGATCGAACGTATTTTCCCGTGTGTACCGAACCGCGGAAAATAGAGACGATAATTTAATTATCAGCGATATATCGATGCTATCGATGAAATTGCAGACTTCCGTTCACCGATAGGACGCGCCAGATCGGAATTGACAATAATTACTATCTACTCTTGATTACCGTTGATAAATTATAGTTGTGTAACATTATTTCGTCGAAAATGCACTATTATTACTTCAAATAATTAATACTGGGAGGATTCGATTATAGGTAATAGTTTGAAACTTTTGTCCTTTTAGGTGGTTAGATTTTTCTTTTCGCTAAACACGATAGTAAAGTTGCGTGTACGTAGTACGTATGTACTACTCGTACGTATATCGCATCTGTGTCGAGTAATTCGTGCGGCTAAAAGGTCGATCGACGGCAAATTAAATTTTAAATTCAATTATCGTCGAGTTATCTCCCAATTTCCACTTTAATCTTCTTCAGTTTGAAATGGAGAAAATTTTTACAACTTGACGTTCGATTCACGATGATTCGCTTTGAACACAGTTACGATCAAAGTTGCAATTCTTTGTGAAAACTAGTGTCGTTTTACAAAAATTTCATTCGAGGATAGAATTGTACTTTGTTCGGAATCGAGTTCTCAGATGGTGCGTATCTCAAACGGATTCGCTATTTTGATATTAATTAAGTAAATAAGGAGAGAACCGGATTCGACTGTATTTCGTTTCTATTGCAGTATGTTTACTCGAACAAAAGCTCACGCGATCGATTCTGCGCTAATACAAATTCTGCTTGTCGAGTTGTTTACCGTAAATAATATGCGTGCAATCGAGACCTAATCTTAATTGATAATATTTATCCTTGATACAAAAACGATAAGACAAAAATTTTTGAAGTTGGGCACAGTTTACCTTTGAATAACGTGGATAATTCGATTAAACTCAGCGAGGAAGTATCGTTAGTTTAGGAACCAAAAATGAAAATAAAAGTAAAAAGTGGAAAAGATCGGTAGTACAGCAGGGTGCATCTGATAGCATTTTTTAAACACAGGGTAGTAATATACATATGCGATAACGAAGAAAATGCAGGACAAACAGAAAGACTCGGTCAACTTGCTTAACGCGATTTACGTTTATTAACGTGACGGTACGCCGTTCCAATTACATTTTCCAATTTCCGCGTACGTGCTCGAGCGTGCACGGTTAACTTTTGTCGGCTGTAACCATATTTTCCCGAGCGTACAGCTGTCTCGGATTCATCGGTGTTGTGTTGGAAACCAAGGCTACTAAATTGTACGGAGTGGTTAAAATGCACTTTGTGAAATTTTTTTCTCCATCAAATTTACTCGTTCATCGAATCACTTACCGCTCGTTACGTTACCTTCGTTACGTCGATAACAAGTGGATAGGTAGTTGGATATCGACGCGAGTTCACGAAACCGACGAATCGCGTTATCTCGTTTCGATGGTTTTTTTTCGTCCTTGCGATTGTGTATTCTCTTGGAGGAGCTTACAGCGTTTTCCCCTCGTTCGTTACACATCGCCGACAGATTCGCGCATTATGTTCTTTTCCCAATACTCGAGCACTATCCTCCCTTTATTCTTATCCTCACTCCCAGCATTTTGTCCCGACAGTTATTTCGCTACCTCGCATCGAAGATCGCTACCATATTTCCAAGTAAGATCGTCCTTCTCGGAACGATATCTGCTAAAACATTCTTTTCGCGTGATCATTTCTTTTTCTTTTTTCTATCTTCTTAACCTTCCAACCGTATAAAATGAATTTAGAGACAAATACGATTACGTTCCTTCTAGAGAAAAATCCAAGAACGTTTCATCCATTTCGTTTTGGACAGTTAGAGCAAAAGTTGGAACCGTTCACGCTTTTCCGAGCGAGATCTTTAAAAGTTTTTCCATTACAGTGGCAACGCAAGATCGAGCTTTCTAGCCAGCTCTAAGCGCTAACGATCAACTTTTCCAAAGTTATTTTAATGAACGAACGGCCAACCGGTACGTTTAGCTAATATTTTGCGAACGTTGGAAAACATACCGAACGTTTCCAACATTTTCACCGTGCGATCATCGCTTCAAAGAGACTTGTAAAAAATTTTGACTTCTCTGAAACGTGGCACGCTCGTATCGCGTGTTTACCTTTTACATTCGACAAACCTCAACGTTCAATTACACTCGATTCTCATTGTTTTGTCGAGATTAAAGAAAAAAAATGTGAGTTTGAAAAATCTGTTGTACAAAATCTATCTGTTGTAAACAATTATTGAGAAGGAAAGACGAAACCTTTTCGTTGAAATTTTCATCCGTTTGTTCGAAACTAACAAATTGATTTCCTGGTTGATTCGTTAAAGTAGTTGGTTATCTTGTTCAGTTGAATCCATGATACTGGTTATTTCCTGAAAATTATTCAACGACGCTCGAAAATGAAAGAGGAAGGTGTAATCGCGACGATAAGACATCCGACCGCAATATCGGTGAACGTTCGGAACTATCCTCTCGACTTTAGGCCGCTTTCTAGGCAAACCCTTGCCAAGCGATGCCTCTTCTACGCCCCTTGAACGAGCCTCGTCGAGCCTCGTCGAGCCTCGTCGAGCCCTAGGGATTAGAGAAGAGCCAGCGGCTTCTCGTGCCACGGCCTTTGCCCCGCGAAACGAGAGATTTCCAGCTTTATTACCGAAACGAAAGACGAGATGCTACACCAGCCAGCACTGTCGCGAGCGTTGGTGAAACACCGGCAAATGAAAATAATGAGACGAATGGAAGGTATATCGCGTAAAATAAAGAGCTTCTTTTAAAGAGATAGTTCATTCTTTCTTACTCCTGCCTTGTTAATTCTGCTCTGATAATGGTGACGATACAATGACGATACAATGACGATACACCATCGGACCAAGCCTTCTATTGATCGATTGATCATCTTTCGTTATAGATTCTAAACACTCTGGATTTGTTTGAAATATTGTTTCGAAAGTAAAGGATAACTAAAAAAAATCGCAACAAGTATGAATACGGACGTGATAATGCGCGGAAAAATGAAAATAATAGTACCAGAGAAAAGCAAATGGACTAGAAGCAATTAAGGCTTCTTGGCTTCGAATCAATTACGAGGTCGGAGACATGTATTGGTTGGATTGGGACAGAAACCATAGCGTTGCGGTTAACGGAAAACTTTCTTCGACCGCCGGGAAAATTGTTCCTTTAGATCGGTAATTAGACAAATCGTGATGTTTACAAGTGTGATTTTATTTCGTATCTATCGTTTCGCTGGCACGTAGTATCATCTACGAAAACGGATCGGAAACTGTATCGATTCATGGGAAATATCGTACACTATTTTTGCGAAGTAAATATCTGATTTGGTATACGTGTATAGATTCGCCCAAGGGAAAATTGAAAGCAGTTACGTTTGTCGTTGTTTCATAATTTTCGACGCGTATTTATTCGGTGGTCAGGTATTTTCACGCAATCTTATTCCCATAGATTACCATTATCACTAACACAAGAGTATTCATCAGCCTTTACCTTTGAAACATTTCGAATAGACGAACCGAAAGAAATGTGTATTTAAAGAATGCTCGCGATACGGCAAGTTGTTGGAAAAAGCGTTGGAAAGCTATGCATGTAGATGGATGTAAGCCGGTAGGTATTGTCAGCTGTCACGTATACGTGGATATATAAATTATTCATTCGGTTCCATAGCCGTAACGACGCGACGTACGTCTAGCAATAAAGTATCGGCCACGTGGCTAAAATTATCGTTAGCTCGCAATATCATTTCTATACCGCCCGCTCTTTACTCTCCACCCTCTTTGATGCTTCCCTCGGTGACGTTAGCTCGTCGTTTCGTCTTTTCCGCAGAGATAATCTATTCTTTGTTAAGTGTCGTTGCATGCACGCGTTCCCACTTTTCTGATAAATTATATACTTACTCAAGTTTTTCTCAAACGAATCGTCAAACAATTGGAACCGAAATTTCGAGATGTTTAATTTTTTTACACTTTACATTTCATTTTTAATCATTCGTTTGACACACTTTATCATGTATCTATGAACCTTGGAATAGCGTTATTAAATCATTAAATCATTAAATAAACCTTCAACGATAACAACTTCTCTCTAGTTATAAATATTTTATCGAACAAAAATAATTAAAATATTACATTTTTTTTCTACTATGGAATAAGATATTTTAAACGAATTGCTTTCCTTCCTTAAAGAATACGATGCGATAAACTGGCAGGACGATGCAGAAGCTTCGAAATAAAAATGAATACATACATGTGTAAATAGGTGAATATACACTTTAGATAAGACTGCACAACAACGACGGTAAAATAAGGGAAATAAAATTGAACGAATCGTACGAGTCGTAAAGGACGGTAGCGCAATAAAATTGCGTGCATCACGTTTGAAACGTAATTGGGGTACGATTAAAAAATGTTGAGAACAGGGATACGAAAGAAGGTATTCGAAAGTGTGGTATTCCAAAACGTAACAACCTTGTCCCGGTAACTGCGTGCTAACTCCAAAACCATGAGCAAATTTATCGAAGGTTATAAAAGTCAAGCACACCCGAAGCGACGTGCCAGAAACATTATGTATGCGCGATTTGTCAAAAGAAAACTTAAATAGTTATCGAAGAAATTGACGACTTTCGTACGATACGTCATTCAAACATAGGGTTCCCCTGAAAATGTAACCTTTCTTTTTCTCTTTTTTTTTCTCCCCCAACCAATAGCTACAGGAACGACGCGCAATGTTATCGAGTTTTTTTTATCGTTATTATCGTTTCATAAAAATCGATCAAAAGTTGAGAAAATTTGATTCTTCTTCGAATAATCGATCATTTTTCAACACGACACAAGATTCCCAGGGAAAAATTGTCTCTGTAAATGAGCGAACGACAATGGTTATCCGTGAATCTGGAGCGCGATTATTTTTTCGATGGCCTACAAACGAAAGAGACGAGCTACGCGTTTAGTTGAAGCTCATCTTTTTCGGAACGTCTATTTTGCTTAAAACCATGAATTCCATTTATGTAACTACTTCGTTCGCTAACCATCGATCGTTCTCGATACGTTTCCTCAATTTCGATAGATTCGCGGATAGAAAAACGCGGTATAATTGCCGAAATAGATTATAAATATAATTGATTAAACGGAATTCCGCGTACGGTTCTCCTGCCGTGATATCTTACTACTCTTACTATTACTTGATATCCTGTTCGAAATTATATATAGTACATTTGAAATAAGAAGTATTTTATCGATACTAAACGAATTCGTAATTTCGAGCAGTGGTATGTAAACAAGTAAGCGTATAATAGGTACCTCGTCTCATCCTACGAACCACTATGTACTGCGCTCGATGCAAGCGTTCTTGCGATATTATTCTTCCCCCTGTGCCTTAGTTTCCACAGATATTTTCCCTTTTCGTTTGCCCAACACTTTCCGCCAACCTTTGCCCATTGTTACACCCTACACTCGATCAAAACTGTTTTCACTCGTTTCTATTTCTGTTTCTGTTTCAGTTACCGAAAAGGAGATCCGACAATGGTGAGTCGCTGAGAACGAAGCATCGACCTCTATCTCGGATTAAGTCGGTTCATTTCGCCGAGATTCTCCACGAAGATCGACGGCTCTATCGATATCGATAAAATCGTGAAACGTTATCGGCTCGACGAGATCGTCCAACGGATAACGAAAGAAAACTATAGCTTCGAGCATAAATTCATTGAATGCTTTACAATGTCATTCATGGAATTAAACCGTTACAAACTCTTTTACATTTCCATTGGATTATCTTTTAATCGCGTTTGAAAACAATTTTCACGTTTTCGCGTGACCAAAAGTTCGATCACACATCTAGAAAACCATAGAAACGTTACAATTATCAAATCCGTGTCTTTGGCTATCCGATGCTCGCAGTAGTGTTTATTATCAGTTTAAAATGCAAAATGTAAAATGTAAAATGTAAAATTGAAATTTGAACGAAAGGTAGTTGTACCGCGAGTAAGAATAGATTCGATAACTTTGTCGACTGTTTGTTTAGGCACAAAGGATTCCTGAAAGACTGCCCCGATGGCTTGCTGACGGAACAGGTATGACCTCGTTTCAGCTGGCACGTTAATTAAACGAAAATCGATACAAACGAAAGAAGTTTGAAGATAAGAGTGCCTGTTGCGTGATTTCAGGGTTTCATAAAGATCTACAAACAATTCTTTCCACATGGCGATCCGTCGAAATTTGCCACGCTCGTTTTCAGGGTATTCGACGAAAACAGTGTAAGTCTCGCACGATACCTTTTCAAATTAAACTATTTTCAAATCACACCGCTACAACGGTACAACCGCTACCTACGTATCTTCCGTTGGACCGTGGATCGTCATCGTCATCGTGCAAGCATCAAAATTTACACAAATTAATCATAAAAAAAAAAAGAAAAGAAAAAAAAAACTGCTTTCCTCAGAGTTCTGTTTGCATATAACAATCCATGATACACATAGGTAAAATGATTTTACTTCCCAGACATTCCTACCTTTAATATTTTACGTTATTCGTATTCCAGTGGTTTCCATTTTATACTATGTCGCAACTGTCTCCTTAATTTCATTCCCGCGGTGTTTCTCGAACGTGATATACACACACGTAGTACACGCGTATACTTTCTCGAAGCAAAAAATTACGAGTTTGTGATTCTGTTCGTTTACCGAAAATTAAATCAACGCTCCTCTTTCTGGCGAGAACACAGGCTGCACGAACGATTGTTTTCCAGGACGGTACGATAGAATTCGAAGAGTTCATAAGAGCGCTCTCGGTGACGTCGCGCGGAAACTTGGATGAGAAACTTCACTGTGAGTAAACTTTGTCGCATTTACTTTCGAAAAATTGATAAAAAACAAGGAAAAAGTTAAAAAATAATTTAAAGTAAACTAATTTAAAGCGGCAAGTAACATATCTACTTGCATAATCTATCATATTAGAAAACGAAACGATACGTAGCGTTTTTCAACATAAGATCCTAAGGACAGCAACCCAAGTATCGGTTCTATTTTGTTTTCAGGGGCGTTTCGACTCTACGATGTGGATAACGATGGTTTTATCACGAGGGAAGAGATGTACAATATCGTTGACGCGATGTACGAGATGGTGGTAAGTATTTACGTTGCTTTTTAAGGATTGAAAAAATTTGAAAATTCCAAACGAAACAACAACCTCTTTCTTCTAATTTCCAAGGCTAATTTCCAAGACGATGCATTCTGTTCGATCGATCGTAAGAATACGATTAATAATAATAATGATAATAATGATAACAATAATAACAATAACAATAATAATAATAATAACAGAATATGCTGATTAAACTTTTGAGGAGGGGGAAGAGAGAGAGAGAGAGAGAGAATAATTAATTTTCCGGTTACAGCCAACAGTTGTTCAATGATGGTCTAAATTAATTTCAACTTTCCAATTATTTTGCCAAGTATTATCAGTTGATCGGCTTTTACCCGAGGGCACGCTCCTTAAACGGTTTGCTGTTTGTTATTTTCGATAACTATAGCGATTGATTCGAACGTAATTAATGTAAATTGGATTTCGTAATTACGTCACAGTTTCTTATTTATTCCAATATACATGATTGATAATTATCCCCTGACGCGATCGTCTAGCGTTACGCGTTATATTCGCCCATTGGTATCCATGCTACGCCGAGCTCTTCCTTTCCAACATTCCTATCTACCAATAACGGAAAAAGTAACAAGTACGAGTAAAATACTTTTGACGCGATCATCGAGGAAATTCGAAAGGAGGTTTCTTCCCGCGTGGTAAGCGAAACGCGATCACTCGTACGATACTCGATCGACCACGAAACTGGTGGAAAATTTTAATCGATCCATTCCCAAACTTTTTCGCGAAACGACGATGCCGAGAATTCTCCGTTGTCTATAATCTCGAGTTTGCAATTGAGCCTAGAAAAGCGAAAATGTTTGAAACGCGTTAGAGATTAGACCGATCGAGAAATCGTGGTTAACTTCAGATACGTTTCATCGTTTATCTACTCGGAGATAATTATTTTGTAGGCGGAAGAAAGATTTCGATCAAGTTGATCTTGAATGGAATGCCGACGCAACAAGTTTGAAGCAATCATTTATGTTAAACCACGAAAAAAAAGAAAAGTTTACTTTAAAAATGGGAAGCGTATGCTCGCGGTGCGCTAGTCATAAGCTGCTATTATTCTTATCAGCGTTATCAAGTTTATTCTAGGTAATATTATTATATTGTCTCTTTACTTTGATCGTATCTTTGAATTGCACGTAGTTTGCAGTTTGCAATTTCCGTGGCCAATAATTTTTAACAATAAATATTTGTTAATCGTTGGTAATATTAACCGGGTCGGGTTTGCAAGTTATGCACACCTCAACGGAAAGCTACACCTAACTCAGCGTAACGCGGTGCCTGATGTGATTTTAATTTTCATCAGAGGATACAAGACGCAGTGATTCTCCAGATGTTCGATACAGGGTGTCCGCGAAACAGACTCGCGTTAAAACCAGGGTATCAAGGACGGAGAAACAATTTTGATCCAACGATTTCTCTCGACTAACGCGCACTGTCGAGGCACGGCTGAAATAAATTTTAAACGCGGTAGGTCGTGTATTCCTGTAAACCGCGTAAATGCCACCAACTGTTTATAATAACGTAAATGGTGCACGGAACACTGCAATGCATATACTTTTCTTTCTCAAGCCCGTGCAACGCAAGATCCGAGATCCGAGATAGGTTTCTTCGTGGAATGTATAATGTGTACATTATTGTAAAAACGTTTAATTCAACCGCGACAAGCATATGAAAAATTCAACGAGGAAATATAGAGGAGCGTTATCTTTCCGATCGTTTTACATTGTAACGCGCGCGGTAACGCTTTCTTTCCCTCGACGTTTCAACTCCGAGATCAAACGTATCTTCTTCCGTCGCAAAATCGTTAGTATCTGCTTAAAAAATTGTTTACGGTTCATCGTTCTTTACTTTCGTAGTGTATTAGAAAGGAAAGAAGTTGAAAATATCATAGTACACGGGTCAACGATAAACTTGCTCGAAAATGGAAGGAGGTTCGCGTAACGGGGGACGATCAACGATAACGCGACAAGAGGGAAAGTCGTTGGTCGACTCGAATCGCTCTAAATTCACCTTTCCTTCCAAGCCATTTATCTAAAAAACATCTTCGAACGGTGTTCCTCTCTGCGCCCCGATACGAAGCCCAATTAACAGCACGCGTACATTTTAAAAAGCTCGGTTACGCATCGTAACATTGATTTTAGGTTCGAGATAAATGGTCGTTGACGACGAAAAGACTAATATTTGGGTCGCGTGGTGTGTTTCAGGGACAACAACCACAAGCGGAAGATGAGAACACACCGCAGAAAAGGGTGGACAAAATCTTCGATCAAATGGACAAAAATCACGACGACAAGTTAAGCCTGGATGAATTTCGGGAGGGTAGCAAAGCTGATCCAAGAATCGTGCAGGCGTTGTCGCTAGGTGGCGAGTAACAGCAAGCCCCGTCGAGATCGAATGATTTCTCGATCGTTTCAAGCCGGACATACGTTTCTCCGCCTCGGTCCGATCGTCGAAACGGATAGAGAGAAAGAGAGAGGGAGAGAGAGAGAGAGAGAAAAAGAGAGAGAGAGAGATATCAATTGCTCGAACGGATAAGAGAAACGGGCAATCTTGATGTGGCTCCAAGTAATCATGCAGCTCGGCGTACACGCATACGTAGGTACCTACATAATACCAATCAACGTACGATCCTCTTTCACTATTTCTCTCTTTCTCTTCTTCTTCTTCTTCTTCTCTCTCCCTCCCCCTCTCTCTCTCTCTCTCTATTTTTTTTACACACACAAACAAACAAAACACACACACACATCTTACTTCGTTTTTCTCCTTACGGAGACCATTTTTTTTCTCTTTGCACGAATTGCTGAGAAAATTAGACGATAGCGTCGATAGAAACGTAAAAGAGTTCGAGTAGTGGCTTTATCTTCAATTTTTGAGATTTTTGTATTCACCAGAAATTTCGTCTTTTTATGTACGAACGACAACAGAAACGAATCGTAAAATTATGAAAATCGCGTTCTCGAAAAATTAATTATAACGCAAGCTCCGAAATTGCAAAGGTCATCACAGAGATTTATCCAGGGTTGGTACGTGCTCGACAAGAAATGCAAATTGGAACAAGTCCCATTGCAGATGCGCTATTTTCTTATTCTTAGTAGAAACGTTGTCGCCAGTATCAAGAATCGGGAACAGACGGAAAATTTTGAATAATCGGACAAAGAACTCGTATAAAATATAGGCAACGATATCGAACCACGTACGTTCTCGCAGGAAATAAAACTGATTCGTTGAATATTTTCCAGTTTCTATATTGAAAAAGGAAGAAAAAAGTACTCGCGTTTGGAATCGCAACGGTCAGAACGAATGAACGAAAATTTGTGTATCTATATCGACTATCCGTTAAGCGTTACTTACCCTTTAAACGTAAAACGAAAAGGTTCGTGCTCGCGTGCATTCCCGATAACTGGGGTGGTAAGCTTCGATGCTGCGAATAATTGTTTCAACGTTGCTATTGCGCTCGAACAAACGCGTTCCTATTACGAACCACAATTACGCGACCCTTTTCAAGAATTTCAGAAACGAATCGAATGAAATCGAATGAAATCGAATGAAATCGAATGAAATCGAATGAAATCGAATGAAATCGAATGACATCGGAGACAATTTATCAAGTATCAACGATTTCTCTTTTTAACGATACTCCAATTTGCATTGGCTCGGAAATGAAAAATTGATTGACACGTAAATATCGAGAAATGGGGAATTTCTGGAAAATTGAATATCGACTAGATATCGTTTCTCGCGAAAGACTGACGTTCGATACAAAGGAAAGAGAGAACCTTGGAAAAGAGGCAAGAGAGGAAGCGATTAAAGTAAGAGAGAAGTGAAAAAGGCAAGCGTTTCATCGACCCGTTTTAACTTTTTGTGAAACGTGGTCGACCGAAAACGCGTAACGTGACGAATTGAAGGAGACGAGAAGATAATACGCAGAGCTGCCGAAGAAAAAAAATATCACCAACTTGCTGAAATACATCCGCTTCCGACTTTTCGTCGTTCCTATTCCAACCTCGAAAAGGACAATTTTTTCTTTTCTTTTCTTTTCTTTTCTTTTCTTTTCTTTTCTTTTCTTTTCTTTTCTTTTCTTTTCTATCCTCCCCTTACTTTTGTCGTAATAAAAACAAATTTCATTGTTACTCCCGTTACGAAAATTTGCAGAAACGGAATAATGCGACGATGGAAGATTGAAAGCGAGAAAAAGACAATTCGGCGACCCATTGAAACGAGCTACTCTAATAATCGTTTAGAAGGTCGAACAACGTTTATAATAATACGAAGGAAACAATTAAAGACAAGTTGAAAGGTAAAATATTGTGAGAAAAATGATAAATATGGTACGTCTCCTTTCTCCGTACGTCGTTCGTACACTACGGATGTTATTAAAATGTGAACTTTTGATCTATCTTGTGATCAGTAGCGAAAAATGAACTTTAAACGTTCTTACAATTAGGTAGGATTAGCGTTACTCCTGTTCCTCGTAAATTACACGAGTTTTTCTACCGTCCCGTTTAGTTGTACGAATACAGCAAAATAACGGGTTACATTTTTAAGAAAAACACGCAGATATAGAACCTGGATTGGAGTGTGTGGAATAATCGTAATGTACCTACCTGTATGCGTGATATCCGCTATATATTGGACAGCTCGTCGAGCTCGCGTTTCAAACTGAAAATCACAATCGATGACAACACGAACGTTCTGCCGCGTGTCTTCAATTCTAGTCGATACGAAAACTCTATTTACAACGAGTCGCGACACGTTCTCGTTCCACGAACGATCAGAGACAACGTTTCAACCTTGCAACCTTTCTACGGACGCGAGAGAACGAAAATTGTTAACGACTCGCTCAACGTCTTTCGAGCGTAGTCTATCGCGTCGCTCTAACAGTAGCAATAATCGAAAAACTTTGTTAATGTTGTTGATAAGATATTTTAAGAACCAATCGACTCGTCTCGAAACAACCGCTTCGAAGGATTACACGATGCGTTGCGATATAACAAAAGTGGGCATCAACGCTGCAGGTCTATGGTGAGAAAACATCACGATGGCTTCAAATTTTTTCTTCAACGCACAATTTTTCGACTAGTTTTTTTTCTTTTTTTTTCCTTTTTTTCCTTTTTTTCTCTTCTTCTCTTTTATATTTAATTAACTCCGAAGCAAATAGAAGATCCTTAGAAGACGCGTATACTGGCTGACAAATAAATCTGATCGCAGCACCATTTTATTCCAACGTCGAATGAAACGTCGAATGAAACGTCGAACGTGACGTTTGCGAAACATTCATGGTCTTCCATTTGTATCGTTGAACAAATGCAATTCCTCTATTACTACTGGTATAGTAGTATGTAGGATATATCGTCGTTGCTCGCCAAGATCGAACGCTATATGCCTTTCGTATCGGTGATTCTTAACCTTTTCGATAGCCCATGTTGACGTCCAGTTCCAATGGTTAAAGCGTGCCTCCGTTTAATTGATATTTCATTATTTCATTATTTCATTATTTCATTATTTCACTACAATATTCGAATACTTTTAAAAACAATTTATCTTTCCGAACATGGTTTCGATTAAAAATTGAATTCCAGTGTTCGATCGAAACGTTAAACTCAGCGCAAAGAACGAGAAGCCGTCAACAAATAGCAATCGTTTCGAGGTTAAGAATCGCCAGTTTACCCGAATATTTACCTACTGTTCGTTATCGACCGTCGAATCAGCTACTGCGTACCTACTGCGCGAACATTGAAAAAGCGGCACGAACCTATTAATCGAGACGAATCGGATTAAATTATTTATTCGTATATATGCCTGCGAATTACGAACTAAGAATTGATTTAAGTAATTTTTACATTTTTAAGGAAAACCTAATGGTAAGAAAAAGATTTCCGCTTAGTCAGATTTTTAGCTGCTTTCCGTGTAAAATTCTCGTAGCCAAGCTTTATCGAGCTACAGTTTCCTCTCTTTAACTTACCAGTTGTACAAGACAAGAGAAAAGAATTTGAGAAAGAGATAGATAGATAGATAGATAGATAGATAGATAGATGGATAGATAGATAGATCGATAGATAGATCGATAGATAGATAGATAGATAGAGACAGAGAAAAGAGAAAAGAGAGAGAAAAGAGAGAGAAAAAGAGATATCAAGAATTTAAGAAAAGAAAAGACGAAAAAGAGTGAAAAGAAAGGATTAAAAAAGAAAAGAAACGTTTACCAAGTTCTGAATTACTTCAGAAGTGTGCTTCTCGCGTGTTTATTATCATAGAAGCTTGCTCTTAGATATTTTACGAATCAATAAAATCGGGAAGAGATCGAGAAGAGAGAAAAGTTGATACCGGTACAGGTTAAACGTGTTCTTCTGTCTCATACTTGCGTATGCAATGGAAACACGACTGCGCGTGCTTGCATTATACGATGCAATTAAGTTGTTCAAATATTTTAAGATGGAATTCGATTCGACGGGAAACTTTATCATGACAATCAAAACTGCTTTATAAGTTTTACAACGTCTTATCTTTGGTTTGAAAAACAACAGAGAAACTTTTTCCGGTTGCATCGAAACTGGAGGATATCTATTTTCAAATACTCGACGATCCACGAATTCTAAATCCACGAAAAGCTAAAACGTGAAACATGAAACGCGGAACGATCGGTTTTTCTTCTGTCTCTCACTTTTTCTCCTGCTCTCTCTCTCTCTCTTTTTCTCTCATTCGTTCAACGCACCGACAATTACAAGGAAAAGAAACCTCTTTACGCGTACAATTAAAATAACTATTTCTACTATAGCGTAACTTAATATTTTTAAATGCTACAAAATTAAAAGGGCTATTCTAATGCGTGCCGTTATACTCGTATCGCTACTGTTACCGCTAGTCACATACTAAACGCTAATCCACTGTTATTCCACTTACAGCAACGTGACAAACTTTTCCGTCTAGAATGCGTACGGTACTTTCTCATTGACGAGAAAAAAGAAAGAAAAAAAAAGAAAAAAGGAAAACAATCAAAAAGACCACGCGAAAGAAAAGAATTCCCGATACACGTTACACGTATATATACACATGCCACTACACAAGAGCACTAAACACGCACATCGCGTACACACAGCAGACAAACCTCTACTCTACGCCAACATAGGTCAAAGTCATTGTTTTACGAACTTTCTGTGATAATTATTAACAATCACTAAAAAATACGAGGAAAATTGCTAGTTACGAGGTAGCAGAAAAGGAATGGACAAGCTTTGGAATAGACGACAGCTTTGCGATATTGTTATTGCCGTGAACAAAAAAAGAAAAAAGAAAAAAGAAAAAAGAAAAAAGAAAAAAGAAAAAAGAAAAAAGAAAAAAGAAAAAAGAAAAAAGAAAAAAGAAAAAAGAAAAAAGAAAAAAGAAAAAAGAAAAAAGAAAAAAGAAAAAAGAAAAAAGAAAAAAGAAAAAAGAAAAAAGAAAAAAGAAAAAAGAAAAAAGAAAAAAGAAAAAAGAAAAAAGAAAAAAGAAAAAAGAAAAAAGAAAAAAGAAAAAAGAAAAAAGAAAAAAGAAAAAAGAAAAAAGAAAAAAGAAAAAAGAAAAAAGAAAAAAGAAAAAAGAAAAAAGAAAAAAGAAAAAAGAAAAAAGAAAAAAGAAAAAAGAAAAAAGAAAAAAGAAAAAAGAAAAAAGAAAAAAGAAAAAAGAAAAAAGAAAAAAGAAAAAAGAAAAAAGAAAAAAGAAAAAAGAAAAAAGAAAAAAGAAAAAAGAAAAAAGAAAAAAGAAAAAAGAAAAAAGAAAAAAGAAAAAAGAAAAAAGAAAAAAGAAAAAAGAAAAAAGAAAAAAGAAAAAAGAAAAAAGGAAAATAAAAAAATAAAAAAAAAAATAAAAGAGACAGTTGCGACTGAATCAAAGAAACAAAAAGTCTTGTTACGCGATAATGTTACCGTTCCGTATTTTGTTGACAAGAGTGTTCACGGGTCCGTCAATGAGATACGGTTGTTCGATCTATCAACGACGGAAACGAGCGAGAGGAATATCGCGACCTCGATATATACGTTGCTCGATTAACATGAAAATCTAAGCGCATTGTTATTTTGTATGGCCCCATGCGTTTTTTCTAAATGACGACGACATCGTAACACACGATAATGATGGTGATTAATAAAAATAATTTGAAGCACACCCATACACATACACGCACATACGTGACCTTCCTCTTCGCCTTTTGTCTTTTCAGCAATCCTATGGACATTCTACTTGTTAAACGTTTACGTTTACGTTTCCGTTTCTGTTTTCAGCGACTGTTCGCATCAGTCGTAACCGATGCAGCTCTTCTGTGCGCCGCATGTCTTCGTTTAAAGCTTTTATTCTCAACTGTACTTCCTGAATCGCCATCTCGGCAATTTTTACCTTAAGTCGTTTCTCTTCCGTCTGAAACGAAAATTCTTTTAGTTTTTACGATTTCCTCGATCAATTAAAATTTCGATCAACCCACTTCGAGCTGCTGCAAAAGTAATCGATGCTTCAATCGATTATGATAATCCGACAAAAAAATGTAACCCCTAGATTCGAAGCGATCGTTTCGCGTTCTCAAACTTTTAGCTCTAACGTCGCTTGCATCGTTCTCGTCACTTTCCATCTCGTCGATCTCTTTTCCTCCCAACAAATCGTGGTTCGGGTTACATTCCAACGATTTGTATTCCTCGCTATCTACAAATATCGTTTATAGAAATTTATAATTCTCTTACAATTCGCTTACAATTCGCTTACAATTCGCTTACAATTAGCTTACAATTCACTTTATTCCATCTTACTTGGATTTGCGTCGTTTAAAGTCGATCGATCCCGATTGTGTTTCATTAAATCGTGATAACCAAATGCCACAGCGTGCACAGAGTTCACACCTTGCGTTTTTATCGGATTTAAACGGTTCAAATTGTTCGTCCGTTCGTCCCATAAGGTGTTGGCTAAAACGTAAAACGTGCACACGCTTGATACGCGTACTACAACGAGTAGAAACGAATTGGTTTTACCTGTCCTCTTCGTAGGCACCGATACGCTGCTCGAACGTAATTTGAGCGATCTATCGATCGCGTTCCTTCTAATATGTGCATTATCATTTTCGGGATAGATCACCGACACGGTAACGCTATTGTTTGAAATTTTTGCGTTAGATACCACTATACGATTCTTAGATTTCATTTCTGTCGCATTAGTCAACGACGACGGCGACGACGACGACGACGACGACGACGGCGACGACGACGACAACGACACGCGATGATCCTCGTGCGCAAAGATCTCTTTTTTTTCCTCCAAGCTATCCTCTTCGAGATTGATATCTTTCAACGTATTCCTGCCTTTCTGTTTACAATCGTTGGACATCGTTTCATCATCGTTTCGTTCCACCTTGACTCGCGACAAATCTTAATATCGCAAAGTGAAATTGTAATCGATATAATATGAATCGAAACGACAGATAATCGAAAAACTGGAAAGTAATACCAATAAAAACATCGGATGTATTCAATTTCCAGGATGACCCGCCATTATTCGCGTACGTTTTACTAGACTGACAACCAGATATCGTCGGTGATGTTTGTAAATGATCGGTCAACGATCCAACAACCTCAGGGATTTCGGAAAACTTGGTTGTAGACCGATTTTCAACCAACACTTGATATCGATTCCATTCGAGGGATTCGCTCACCTCCGAGTTTACGTACCTTTTATTTTGCTGCAACGTACATATTACGTTATCGATCGCAGACAATTCGGGAAAGAGAGAAAAAATGACCGTGAACGGGAAAGAACGGGAAAATAATTTTTTCAAAGCCTGATTTTAGTTATCGAAAAACTACAACTACGTATGATGTAACGATAATTTCGGGCGATACTTATTTCTACTTGACAAAAAAGATAAAAAACATGGATACCTTTCCGAACGTGGTGGCTTTTTTGCAATGATACTTGTAATTCTGCCAGTATTTCTTGAGCTGAGCAGAAGTTTTGCTAGTGAAGCCCGCTTTCTTAAATTCATCTTCGATGGTCGTCCAAATCTTTTTACGAGCCAAAGTAGAAGCGCTTTTCTCCAACAGCGGTGCGTACTGTTTCATTATAGCCAATAAATGAACTCGTTCATCCTTATCAAATTGATTCTTCTTTCTGTCAGCTTCGGACAAATTACGCGGCATTCTTGAGAGTAATCGTATCGGAAGCCGTTACGACGTCGATCGATAAGGTCGTTGGCTACTGCAGAGCTCCGATGTCTGGTATCGCGCTTGTTCGAGCAATTGATCGAAAACGATCGTAAGACCGTAAGACCGTAAGACCGTAAGACCGTAAAACCGTAAGACCGTAAGACCGTAAGACCGTTTAGAAACACAGACTGTCTTGGCAGAAATATGATCGCTTTTGTTTCGACAAAACAGATCGACGCGATTCGCTTTTCTTTTCTTTTCGAATCGCGTACGATCCTTAGTAGTTTTGCACGCCTTTTTTCCTTTTTTTCTTTTTTCCTTTTTTCCACTTGCTCGCCGCGAAAAACAAACAACACTCGAGTCCAACTGTTCATATGTATGTATGTATGCATGTATACTGTGCGTATACATACGTGTTCCTATAGTTCAGTCTGGACATTCTTTGTTAAACCGCAATTGTCGGCTGAACGTACTCCTGAATCTCACCAATTGAACCGATCGTAAGGCATCTACGAAAAGTAACCAGGAAGCGTAACCAATAACCTACAAATCGTTTTAATTTTATCGCGTTTGTTTCACAATTAACCACGTTGATGTAGAGTTGGTTGCGCAATATATTTACGAGCGACAACGGTATACGAGTCAGTGCAAATTACGCACGGATCATCCGTCTCTATAAAAGTATTCCCAGAAAAGTCCTAGTTATTCCGCTTCGTTTACTCGACATTTTTGGTAGCTTGTTCGCGGTGAATAACCAACGCTTTTAACTTTTCTCGACCAAAAATGAAACGTTGTCAAATAACGAATCGTTGTTCGGCTCAAGAAACGAGAAATTTTTAAGTGGACAGTGCCCGAGTCTACGTCGAATCGATTTCTCTCGCGAAGAAGCGTTTAACTTTTCGAAATCTCGAGACCTTGACGCACAACCATTTCACTTTTACTTCGAAACAAACGCCCGCGGCAACCGGCCGAAGATGGCAGCATATTTTTAAATATTTGCGTACCACTGCAAACGCGATTCCGTATCCATATCTAAGCTTTCTGCTTACAATTAGACCCTTAAACGAAAAACCAGGGAACATTTCTTCCGGCATCTCGAAAGCGTCCCTAGACGCGACAGAAACAAGTCCTAATTCGCTCTCGAGGTTACTACCAGTTGTCAGACCATACGATTATGCAAACTCTAGTCGGATACCGCGAAGAGAAAATGGGTAATTAATCAACGAATATACATACCGCTCAGAGTTGAACCGACGCAAACGTTTTACGACCTTAGCTGCTGTACAAAGAGCACTGTCGCTTTCTCGCGGTACTTTCCATAACGAAAAATAAATACGCCTGCACACTAATCGTTCTCTTCGATAAGTCGGACAACGTCACGTTACAGATATTACCAGCCGATTATTCTCCACCAAACTACGCGATACAAGAAATGGCAAGAAAAACTTTTTTATAATATTCTATACGCTCTTTCGTGTTGTTTTATAATCCTCTTTATCCTTCTTCTTAATCATCGATCACTGAAATAGGTTTCTTTTTTATGCCGTACATAAATTTCCAGTGCATCAAATATTTATATAGTACACCGGTATGCTTTGTGCATGGTACACGAGGCTTGAATGAAAAATACGATCAAAAGCTGAACGCGAAGCTGATCGGTATTCGCAACCGAAGAGATCGTCGTCAAACTTCACGCCAACTTTAAGGTTCACAGTCACGACGGTCGCATCAACTTACGCCATCCCATAGACTTGGCTGCGTCTATCAGACTATGCTCGTAAGGTAATACGTACATATGATTCCTTTCGAGTAAACTTAATTTCGTTAAAATTAAATTTCGTTTAATTAATTGTATCGATAATTGATCCAAGAAACTCCAACAAGTTCGAGAACTCCGAGAACTGCCACCTTACCATTTTACCATTTTAATGTCATTCTCGATATTACCGATTCAGCAAGGAATAAGATTACAGCATTAATAGTGGCTAGAATTAAAACTAAACGTAGCTAGCAAGTTACGTAAATTAAAATAGACTGGTTTATATAGGGTGGGAGGTTTAAGTAAAAATACTTAAATATCTCTATTATTTATGGCTGTATGAAAAAACTCTGGGACCAAGTTACATCATTTTAAAGGGACCATCTAACGAAAAAGATAAACCAAGTACCAAATAGTAAAAAGCAAGAAATAAAATAAATAAATGAAACTATTCAATTGTTATATTGTTATGAGAATAGATGCCTAAGCTTTGAAACTTAATCAATTCCAAATTCAAGATCAGAAGCAAGTAGAATCGAAGAAATACCTAACCGAGATCGCAGCCAATTAGCTCGTATTATTTTCTATGTAATTATATATCGAGTAATTGATATCAAGTGGTATAACATCAAGTAGTAATTATATGTATATCGAGTAACGGTCGGTATTTCAGAACATGGAATACAAAGTTCCATAAGATGTTAGCTCTATCCTGTATCTCGTCTATGGTTCCATTATCCGGTCAAATTTCTCGATACGCGAGACAATAGGAACGTAGAAAGTTGGTAGTTAGCGTTTACCGGACTTTGAATACATAAAACAGCTATTATCCAGAAACTGCTGAAAATTACAGGTGGAAAGAGTTGTGGAAGGGCGATAAGGTTATTCCCATTCGTGGATACGAATATTTCTTTACGAGAAAACTTGTTTGCAAGCAATTCTAATTACATGGTTTTAAACTGGTGCGTAACATTAATTTTGAGTTAGATCTCTGTTGCTCAACTATTAACCGAGTAGTTCCGCGATCGAATTAGGAGTACCCACATTTTATTCGTTTCCACTTTTCGCGATCTCATTAAACATTCGACGCTTGTGTTCGCAACGTCGTACCTTCTTCTAAATACCGAGGATAATTTCAATAATTCCAACAACATCAACAAGGTAGGATATCTTTTTTATCAACCTTTCGTAAACCTTCGTATTTAACGTTCACCATATAAATCGTAAAACTTAATTAGACTTAATACTACAATATTTTCCAATTTTCATCCTCAATGTTCAAATCATTTTTATTCGTTCGTTATCAACGACTCGTAATATTTTTCAATTCGAATAAATTTCCTGAAATCTTACAACGTTTCTAAACACGGCTGAACCATGTATCAAATACCTACATACGTATGTATAATCAAAATGTCGGAATTCAGAGATATCAAAATATCATTGTACTCGGCTATTTTAAAAGAATATTTCTTTCTCCATGTTTTTCGCAACACTGTAACGATGTGTAATGATAAATTTTACCACAGGACACTTCACCAGAAGATGCTGCTCCGCCGAGAGACTTTCTCCTACGTGAATCTTTCGTCTTCGTATACAAAGGTCGTTTCGTTCTGGAACTTTGTCATTCTTTTCGACGCGTACCTCTAGTTGTTTCGATCGATCACAATTTTGCATACCGTGCAAACCACGCGACTTTCAATTAAGGACGAACTTGGACTGCTTCGGAAATTCTTACATTTGTTCCCATAAACGAAACGTTCGATCGGGAAGTATGAAACTCTCTTAATTTTTCTTATGCGTATATAATGTATAAACCCGGAGGATATTTTATTTAAAATCAGTTTACTCTTTTTTTTTTATTTTTACTGCTCGAAAATTAAAAATCAAAAAGTAGAAGAATGATAATGATAATAATAATAATAATAATAATAAGAAGAAGAAGAAGAAGAATTAGACGAGACATAAATCAGTAACATTAAAAGTAACGAGAGATCGTAAGCGTAGAAAAACCTAGAGTATAGGTTAAAAAGTAATAAATCGCATTGCTCTCGCGAGTTGTTTCGTGAAACCTGCACCACATGCAGTTGGTTCCTTGGACCTCGCAACGTAACAGATTTAATACCCCAACATTTTCTCATTAATTCGGTTAATACAGCAACCTTTTCGTTGTTACCATTAACCATCACTGCGCTTTAAAATACTCACCGCAAACGTACGAACCAGATTTTTTTATCGTTGGTCATAGAATTGAAGGTATCGCGGAACCTCGTTCCGAATTCTCGTACTTAACGACGATCAAGTTTAGCTCTTTTTTCGTATCTTTTGGCGTTTTTACGTTTTTTTCGTAAAACGATTACGTCGATACCAATTTGTTAAAAGCTGCGTCATAGCGAGTGCCGCCGAGTTTACGCACGAGACTGAACGAGACTCGTACGTTTTACGATCGCAAGCTTGAACGCAGTTTAAGCCACACAGTTGTTCCTTCTTTTACAAGAAAGTTTTAAAGCACAAATGGACGACCAATCGATCTTTTAATCTCTCGAAATGGATAGTTATCGAATAAAACAATTAAAATTATCCCTCAAGAGACAAACAAAATTTTATCCAACCTAGATCTTTCGATCGACCATCCTCACTTGGATGCTATCGTTACCATCGATATATTCCACACATTTCGATCCGTTTATTGTATCGAACGAAACGAATACATACTCGTTAAAACTCCAACCGTCATGGTGGTGATGTAACTGGCTTAATAAATCTTAAGATGTCTTGAGACCTTAAAATGTTTGGAGCATCGGTAGAAAACCGTAATAAAAGTGACACGGTTGCACTTGGACGGGAAGAAAACAATTTTAATCGAAACTCGACGAATTTTGTAACCGTTGACGTTACGCGACGTTATTCGACGTTACGCGGCACGTTTTTGTAATATTCGTACAATTACATTAAGAAAAAAAAAGAAAGAAAAAAAAAAAGAAAAAAAAAAAACTTTAAACATTACCGCGCACTCATAATTCAATCGCAGTTCGATATCCCCGAAATATTAGTCTTCTTTTCGCCTAACGATTCTCAATTTATCCGGAAATACATTTACGCTCCTTGAAAGGGTTACAACAAGGAATAATTCTAAGCCAGATACACTCGTTATAATCAAACGTGATTTCGAAGAATGCTTTCTTCTTTACGAGATACGTGGATGTTGTTCGCCAACGTATCCGCGCGTTTCGTCAAAATTGCTCGTAAATTTGCATCGATGTTCGTTTATCGATAAACGATTTTCTCGATACGACCAAACGAAACATTTCAGTTCGGATTAAAAAAACGGCAATCGATTACAATCACGTTTACTCCTAGACTCGCTATTGTCTACGAGATAACCGTAATTCCTACGATCCTTCGTTAATCTCTTTTCCCCCTAATCTACGCACGCGCGAAACTTATTCTCACGAACAATTATCAACTTTATCGTTTAAATGTTAACATTCGATAATTCATCTCTACGGTTTTAACAACTCGAACCACTTCACGCGTTTAAGCGTTGATTACATAATTATCGGGCGGTATCGTTCGTTTCGTTTTCAAGGATTCAAGAATTGAAGGATTCGAGGAATCCAACTCTTCGGAGGATTCAGTTTGGCCGATTTGAACTCTGTTGAAACGTTTCGTTCAGCGATCGAAGCGAACCTTTGAAATTGGGTGAATTTTGAGTCGATGAAATTTTATCGGTACAAATGCGTTTGTCAGACCCGTTGTTGGTCCCGTTGATGGTACAATTACAACAGGCCTATGGTGATGGCACGCTCTTTCTACAAACCGGCTAGGAAAGGGGGTACAATACCTATATAAAGCTTGAATGAAGATGCTCCCAGCTATTCACTCTCACCTTTCTCACAAGAGTGTGCACGACGCAAATCTTCCGGACGAATCGCGAGGGAAGATCGGCTTCGTGTTCGTCTCCCGTCAGAAGGATTTCGCTCCGAGGTGAGTGTCTCAACTTCGTTCGCGTTCTTTCCATTTCCGTGATATATAGTTTTGTTGTCGAAAATTCCTTAGATTCCTTAAATTTCGAATCCGAACAACCGCACCTCGCGCCAGCAACAAAATTTCCAGGAGAAAGCGATGTTAATTAATGCATCCTGCATTGTATGCGATATTAACAAATTGCGCTCGATAGGAATCGGTCGAATCAAAACGAACAGATTTACCAATTTTCGTCGTTTACGTATATTTGTAGTACTCTAGCGCGATAGAAAATCGGAATATGCGATTTTTAACTCTCACGGATGATATTTGAAGAGATTACGAATTCATTACGCCGCGGAGAAGAAAGCGACGCTCCGTGTACAGAATGATTGATTTACTATGCTAGTCGTGACTGGAACCTCCGCTTTTTTGTGTCTCTGCAAATTTTAAACGTAAAAGCTTGAAAAACTTTTAACGAAACGCGAGCATCCGTTTACTTAATTTTTTAACAGCTACTCGTTCCCGGAAAACACGAATATCGTGTTATGTCGGAGATAAATTGAAAGCCGGTGTAACAAGAAGTGGATAGTGGATAATAGTGGATAATAGTGGATGATAGATAGTGGATTTAATGAAATTTAATGAAATTTAACGACTGTACCACCCGAACGTGAATGGCGTTCACACAGTTTTGTATTCATCTTCTTTGCTCGTCATCCCTCGACAGCGTTCAACTTTTATTTCTGACGCTTAACGACGACTCGTAACTTCGATCGACAACTAAACGCAACGTATTTGATTAAGCGAAAATTAGTATAGCTCGATAACAACATAATAACAAGGACAGGAATAACAGTGATAACGAGAACGAAAATACGTGCAAGAAAGGAAACACAGGCAGCTCGTTTTGGCAACCACATCTCGAAGAAAGCGTGCGGAGTCAGTGGTAGTCACACGACCCGCGCTTCGACTTGGCTCGTAGAGAAAAACGCATCGTAACGATCCAAGTTTGTTTGAAAACCGTGTTTGGACCACCGCCACTCGACGTACACCGCATACTCATACCCCATGCTCGTCGCATTCGAGTCTTTCTTATATACGCACGCTTTACCTTTCCTTCGTTCTCCGCGACCTCTGGCATCCTTCGTCGAAACAAGTTGGGTGTTGCGAAGTACGCGGGGAAATATTTGTTCGCGCGTTCACCGCTATCTCCAATAAAATGGCGTAATTCCTTGGATGGAAAAAGAAAAACTGAAACCGTACGACTGGAGCGTATATAGAAAGCGGCGTATCAACGAGAACGATGAAAAGGAAAGTTTTGGAAAAAAGAAACAAAGGATGCGACTTTCCGGAATTGGAGAATCTCTATAATTATGTAGTTTTGTTCGATCGGTTCCCAGTGGAACCGGACGGTCATCCTTCAACGTTACCGATGCTTTTGCCGAATCGAATCACTCTGGCTTTCTCCATACCGAAGCTCGCAACAAGCCCGATTTCTCGCTATTTTTTTCTACGCAAAAATCAATATGTCGCGTTTTTGTCCAACTATCGTGCCACTTTGTTTGTATTTTTCAATCTTTCCGTTAGATGTATGATTTTTTTCTTTTTTTTTTCGAATCTTCGAAATGAGTAGGTATTACGGAATACATAAATCTATCATTGTTCCGATCTATTATGTTCGGTATTATCTTCAACGACACGTTCCCTTGTATTTACTAGGCATCCACGGAAATAGCCTAGAATAGAATAGTAAGGATGTAGAAGCTCGTGTATCGCGTCACGATTTCGCTTCAATTCGTTTCACAATTTATCGTGCGTACAATAAAAACCGACAAAATGTAATTACATTGAAACGGCAATACCTGGTTTTAACGATTCAACGGTTTGACCGCCTGTACATTCGCGAACGTGGGACAGCAAAGTTCCCTATGAAAACTGCAGACAATCTTGGAATTGCGAAACACGATTTAAACGTTGTCGCAATTCATCGAAAATGCCTTGTCTCTGCTCACCCCTGATGACGCGCCTTTTTACGCGCCTACTTCGAAAAGGGACGCAAAACCTCTAGAGGTTTCGAGAAACTTTTCTCGTCCTTGCAAGGATTCGATCCCGCATCTTCTAGCATAGTTTTCGATTACTCTGACACAACATCTTGGAAACTAATTTAACGAGCTCTCGGTGAATCGCAGGTTCAGCCGTGCTCGGATGATTGAAACGGGCCTAAGAGGAACCGAATACGCATCGATTCACGACATTCGCGTAAAGGTTTTCGGAAAATGTGTCGACCGTCCGTCGAAGTCGATCTGGTCGTCGGTCCATCTCCGACTGACATTGCCAAGTAGAAACCGCGAGGCATCGTTTGAGCGAGCGCGCACACCAGCGCGAACCGCGTTTCACGACGCGTAAGGCAATCGATGTCCTCGTAACCCAGACCTATCGGACGTAACTGCCAGTTTTCACTGGCAGATCTCTCGCAACCGCCTCCGAACGTTCCTCTCTTTTCTCGTTAGCACGATTATCGTTCGATCGCGCTAAAGCGATCTTTCTTTTTTTTTTTTTCTTTTTTTACCATGGCTTTTTCACCTCCGAAAATAAATAATCCTCAAAATGTCTCCGAGCTCGCATTCACTTTCCGTTTCGTTGTCACATGGACCAAGAACGAGAGGCATATCTCTATCGTCTCGAATAATGCAAAAGGTGAAATATCGATCAAATTTCGATCAAATTTCGATCAAATTTCGAGGATGCTGCTTATTACGAAATTCGAATAACGAACGAGTACCGTTCCGTCTCGTTATTAAACTGTCGCTTTACTGTCGATCTACTCGAAACAACAACCGAGACGAGGCTCAAAAACGTCGAAGCGAAACCACAACGCCTCAAGTGCGCGTTACGCTTGCCCAATCCCACCGGCGCAAACAACCATCTTTCCTTACCAACTGCTCTTCGCGAATTTCACGAATTTCCTACGATAAGGAATATTATGCAACAGCTTGAAAAATTAAACGAATTAAGAATTAGACGAATCGTACGGTTCTTACATCGGACAGGAATCATTTGTTCGCGATCTAGATATGTGAAAAACATTCGATGCGTCGTCGTCAATTTTAATCATCTATGATCATACGATATTAAATTTGCGCGTTAAAAGAGAAAGGTCGATAAAATTTGCCATTACGCTGCTAACGAGTATGACATAAAAGAAGTCTCACGGATGGTTGTTATCCTCGAAAATATTTTGTTTCAAAAACACGGTAGCAAACTTTTTATTTTATTTCAAATCCTATCCCAATCGGTTTATGAAAACGAAAAGAGGAAAACTATTGACGTTCGTAACGATAATTCGAATCTAACGATCAGCTCCGTTAGCGGTATTCTTGATCAAAATATTAGAAGAAATTTTATTTTCCATCGCTCTTCTTCTTCCCAATATTTACGAAGCAAAACAAAAATCACAAAAAATAAGATAAATTGGTAATAAACGGTTCGTAAAAGAAAAAAGAAAAAAGGAAAAGGCGTTCTCTTCGAGGCACCGTATCGTATTCGTTACCAATGAGTCAGCTACTAAATCTCACTCGCTCCGTTCTAATTTAATCGCAATCTAATTTTTGCAACCCGCTCATCTTCTTTTAATCTCGATCTTTGTAATTTTCATTCGGTAGCCTCTGTTCTTTCTCTCGCACTGTTCATTATATGTGCAACGTTTGCTTCGATCAAACGTATTTCTAAATAAATATTTGCAAACTGGAACGCTCCCACGTATTCGATTACCATATATTTTCCTTTTCTCTCTGCTTAACCACGATAGAAACGTTTACCTCTGCTTTTAGCTTGCGTCTTTACGATCGTCCTCTTTCCAGTTCTCCTTAATTTTTAAGTCGGACATTCCTGCTTTTAAAAACATCGATTATCTACGTTCGACAATCTTCGACGTTGTCACTCGATTTTCACAATTACATCATCGAATCGTTTTTCCGTTACGCGGTTCGTCGTCGCAATATTTTAACCCGGTGTCATGTAACTAGGATTACACATAATTACACGATTACAATAATTAATGTAACGCGCTACATTTTCAGGCACTCCTGTTCATGATATTCTACCGATGCGTAGTTCGATCTGTTTATCACTGGTTAAAATGGAAATAGAAAAATCGTGAAATTTGTTTTCATCGATCGATGTAAAAGACGAAAAAGCATTAGCGATGCGATCGATCTTCAAGGCCGACGCGACGTACGACTTACGACTTACGCCTTACAACTTGCGACTTGCGACTTTCACCTTTCACCTCGGTCGAGCACGATTCGACGGTTGACTTCTCGAACCTTTGCCCGAACGAGGAACGTCGCGCGGATGCTTCCGATGGAGGAAGACGACGATGTCGGAACACGAGCGCCACGAGCACCACGAGCACCACGAGCACCACGAGCATCCCGATCGTAGACGTGTCACGATTCGGTTTCACCGTCGGCAAGCCATAGCTAAACCGAATCCGAGATATCGATGGAAAGCATCCGGATCTAGCCAAGTATTCCGCTCGTAAGTTCACTTTCGTCGAAAGCGACAGTGCCTCGAGTTTCCCTGTCCGAGACAAACCTCAACCGGTGCTGCTTCTTCTTCTTCTTCTTCTTCTTCTTCTTCTTCTACAATCTTTGCCGCGATAGATACTTTCTATCCTGGCAATTTAAGCCACGAATAGAAACCGTATACTAATCGTTTCGATTAACTTTTCTATCGATTTCATTTCTTAGGAAATTTTGTCAAACGCAAGCGTTACGAAAAGGATAGAACTTGCCAACGTCTTTCGTTCCTTCTTACGAACAATCGTGGTAAAAAATTCCTGCTCTATTCAAAACGAAAAACGGCTGACTTTTTTCACACTGTAATTGATCGTGAGACACACGAGCGTGCGTAGAATTGTAAAATCGTAAAATCGTAAAATCGTAAAATCGTAAAATCGTAAAATCCTAGAATCCTAGAATCGTAGACTCGTGAAAGCGTAGAAGCGAAACGACGAACGATTTGCATCATTTTTCTTTTCTTCGCGAAACGGAAAATAATTGCGTAACCGCCAAAAAGACACGATGTTAATTATTATCCTCGAATCGGGTTGTACATCGTGTTTCGACTGTGCTCCCGAATTACAAGACAGGTATGAAACCTTACAAGAGATAAGAAAACAGACGATTCCGACCCCCCGCATTTATAATCTGATCTGATGAAACGTTCCAACGGCGACGTACGTGAGAACAACCGAACAATCGTGGAAACGGCCTTTCTCAGAACCAGAAAACTATTTAACGATTGCACTCTCCAACTCGTTAAGCTTTCTGTCGAAATCATGACGAAACGAGACGAGACGCGATTAAACGAGACCAAAACGAAACGCGAGGATCTCGCAAACCTCTCGGCCAGAAATTTTCATCCGCGCACTCGTTCGTTCCCGTAGGGCCGAGACCTTGCACACAATTCGCAATGCTCGCTCTTAATTAGCCTTTCGTGTCGAAGGGAACCGAGTAACCGGTACGCTTTCCATTGTTTTTACTTACACGGTAGATAGCGAATTCGCAACCTTGAAACGTACATGAGAAAAATTCAAGGTTTCTTATACGCGTCAACGACCTCGCTCGATATTTCGATCGAACCGTTATGTTGTAAAGAATCAAACGCGACTGTTTCTTTCGATCGCCTTTTGAAAGTCGTATTTTAAAAATTTCCAAATATCTACTATAACTGTGAAATTAAAAAGAGCGAATAATGAACAGATAAAAGGGGGGGGGCGGAAGAAAGGACTGAAGGAAATGTGATTACAGGTAGAAAGGATGAAGGAAATCGCAACGCTCCTGATCGTAGCTGGTCTAGGCGTAGCTGTGAGCCAGGAATACAAAGGAGGACATGCCTTGTTCGTCAGAACATCGTCCGCAGCTGGTAAGGAAGATCGGGTCGACTCGTCGAGTCTAACCCCGCTACGATCGATCGGGAGAAAAGAAAGCGATAACGCGTGGCAACACCGAACAAATTTGATCAAAGCAATCGTTTAAAATCCATTAGCGCACTCGAGAGTCCAGCGAGCTGCTCCGGTGTCGGCCGCAGACGTGATGGCGCAAAATATCCTAGAGTGGATTCAAGGGATCTACCGACAGGGCGCACGTAAACGTACGTTCTTCAGGAAAAGCTCCTCCTTTTGAGCTACCCCCTAAGCCAAACAACTTTCGAAACAATTCATTCTTTACTGTATTCCGCTTTCTACCAATCCTCTTTCAACCTCTTCGATACAATTTAAACATGCAACAATCCATTTCTTCGTCTTCTTTTTCTTCTTCTTCTTCTTCTTCTTCTTCTTCTTCTTCTTCTTCTTCTTCTTCTTTTATGATAAACGAATTCGAAACTTGAGAAATTTAAATTTATCGCCGTTGGATAAAATGATCTATGCACGTGACAAAGTAACATTTCATTTCACCGGTCGTAATGCTGAAGAGATTAAATCTCCATTCAAAAACGGAAACTGCTCCCTGATATTTGGACGAGTCAGTGGCCCGTATTCAAAGGATATTTCCACCGATAAAGATACCGTTGGTCGTGATACGACCTTCTTCAAACAATAACCGTCGTTTTCAGAATCCAATTAACAATATGCCATACTTTAATACGGATACGCACCAGTGCACGCTTATTACTATTCCACCGCACATTATTATTAATAGAACCTCACGAAAAAGAAAAAAAAAAAAAAAAATATCAAAATCAAATAAAACGCAAATCCAATATAAATAGACGCTTGGTAAAGCTTTTAATAATATACATTTTAAGTTGCGCTCGTAAAAACGCGTAACCACGTATCTATGCGTGGTATAAAATCACGAGTTACGAGTGCAAACGATTAAACGTAAATACCTAGTTACGCGATTCCAAGTTTCACGGAACCAGTGAATGTGATCTTTTCGAACAGAGATTGTCGTTGAACATCGAATCGCGTGACTTTTATATGATTCAGCGCGATATATCGACTAATTGGGAGCGTCAAGAGTTCTCACAGTCAAGGTTGATCATCTTGCAGCTCGTCAGCAGTCGGATCTTCCAGGGTACCTACCGCCGTATACCACTCAAAGACCACCGGAAAGGCCTCGACCTTTTCAAGCGCCCTCGACTGGCCAACAGTCAACCTACTCGTCTCCTGCTCGGAACGAGGTGACTAATTACCCATACCAGAGGCCATCGACAAGTTTCTCACCGCCAAACGTCGGTTCGCCGTCCGGTCAGTTTTCCACCGTTCAACCGTCACCGTTCTCCACTAAAAAATCAACTTATCTACCACCAAACAATAAATCACCCTACGTACCGTCTTCGTACAATCCCCAATCGATCGCTACACCGTCCTATTCCAACTCCGATTCATCCGGTTTCCCACCGTACAGCTCAACTTCCCGAACACCATCCACAACGCAGACTCCACAGCCTGGATATTCTGGGCCCGGTGGTACCTCGACCAATCTCGGTTACTCGACGTCGAGCTTTGCTAGCACCAGTGTCACGGGTAAATTTCCTGCTCCAAGCGGATTCTCCACTACCTACGGTTATTCGACTCAAAGACCAAGTCCTACTTACGTCCCATCGGCGGAAGGATCCGCTTCTAGCGGTTCATCCATTTCTGGATATCCTTCGGTTAACGTACCTACCAGCACCTACAACTATCCGACCGGAAAACCCAGCTCTTCTTACCCGACTGTCGAAGCCGGGGCCAATTCGTACGACCAAAGTGTCGCGGTTGGATATCCTTCACCAGGCTATTCCCCGGTGGATACCGGTGGTGGAACCAGTGGATCCGGTACCGTTAAACCCTCCGACACATCGGCCGGTGTCGGTGAGGTTACCGGAGAAGGTATGTAACCTTGCGTCGATTGTTTTCCTAAATTTCTTATCAATTTTCTTTCCTACCGTAGGTTCGAGCGCTACTGGAACGGCAACGGGTACCGTAACCACCGATGAGGATAATTTGAAACACCCTCCGCATATTCATGCTCTCGATGTTGAGTGCAGCAAAACTATGATGACTATCAACATCGAGTTCAATCGTGTCTTCGACGGAGTTATTTATTCGAAAGTAAATAAATCTAAGCAACGGGGATTGCGTATATTTCGAAATATCACAATTAATAACAATTACTATTATTATTATTATTATTATTATTATTATTATTATTATTTAAATATGCGTTTTCAGGGATTCTTTATGAACCCAGAATGTAGATACGTTGAACAAAATTCAGGACAGACCAAATATTCGTTTACGGTAAGTTTGGATTCTTGCGGTACTCAATTCATCAACGACTTCGCGGGTGAAGCGGGCCAAGCGTACCTAGAGAACGTGTTGGTTCTACAGGTAAACATAAATCGACAAAACTTTTCACATTTTTCGTAACATTTCAATTTGAATCGATCAATTTTCATACACGCTTCGTCTTTTTTTCTTCGATCAGAACGAACCCGGTATACAAGAAGTTTGGGACACGGTACGCAGGGTTCGTTGCCTCTGGGAAGGAAACATTAACAAAGCGTTGACGGTAAACTTCTCTGTTGACATGCTGAATCAAGAAATAGTAACGTTCAGTGGTGATACAGCAGTCGCTAAATTAGACATACAAGTAGGAAGGGGACCTTTTGCACCTGCCGCCGATGGACTCGTTAAAATTGGAGAAACCATGACTCTCGTCGTCTCCGTCGAAGGAGATCCTGCCTTTGATCTTCAGGTAGCTATGCTTCGCAGCAGGAATAGAATGTTATTGGTTTCTATTCGTTATAAGAGATAACATGTTAACCTTGCGGTAAATTTGTAAATATTTTAAGGTACGCGACTGTATTGCACGCGACGAATCCTTGACTAATACGATACACTTGACGGACGAAAGGGGATGCATACTGAAACCAAAATTATTCGGAGCGTTCCAAAAAACAAAGGACACCGGAAATACGGGGGCATCGATTATCGCTTACGCATACTTCCAAGCTTTCAAATTCCCCGATGTGATGGATCTGTTCATCGAATGCAACGTTGAACTTTGTAAAACCGACTGCGAACCATGTCCAGAAAGAAATCAGGTAATTATACGATATACATTGTATATCGATACGTATACTCGTCCAATCGTTTCACAGTATTCTCTTATATTTTTCCTTCTCAGCAAATCGAACCAGGTAGACGGAGACGATCGATAATGTATACACCGTTAAACACCTCGACAAACGATTCGGCGGTACTACTCTCCGATCCGGTACGCGTCTCTCGTGGCTTCAGAGTGATCATGGTGGACGATTTAAGCAAAGCGAGTAATCAAGTATTGGAGCAACTCGAAGAAACTGTTGTCGAAGAAGTGGCGAGAAACACGATGAACGTTTGTATCACGTACACCGGCTTTTACACAGCGATCTCCTTTTTGTTGACTACAGTTCTTGTCACTACAGTCAGTGCGGTCACGCTTTACGTCAAGTTACAACGAGTATACAGATCGAAATCCATCTATTCGTAGAAATTCGATTCGTCCTTAATTTCGATCAGACGTGATCGACAAACGTTTCGGTGGTAATTAACGCAGTAGGTATCAACACGTATCCACATCTTTTACGGTTCACTTTCATCTTCTTAACGCGTCTATCTTTCGTTCTATGGTTTCGTCTCGATCACCCGTGATTGAAAATTACAAATTACAAATTACAAATTACAAAAGAGAGAGAAACCATAACACGAAAAATATTTTAAAGTCTTAAAGCAATGAAACGTTACAAGTCAGCCTAGCGACAAAATGCCAAAGCGTCGCGTTTCAACAAAACTAAATTCGAGCTCGTTCTTATAAAATAATGAACGAGCTGGATTAAACAGACCTAAAACACTTCATAAGTAAATAAAACATTTTTAAAGCGTACAGTATCCCAATTATCTACCAGTAGCGGCGATGTTTTCACGATAAACCACACGATCCAATAGTGGCTTTACATAGCCAAAAAAGCAACAAACGCTTGACGATAAAATTGTAAATACGAGTAATTGTTCAATCATAAAAGAAAAATAAAAAAAAAATAAATAAATATATATATATATATATATTTTTTTTTTACACTATATTTTTTGTTCAATTACATGTCACCGGATCGACATTGTACATCGCATCATACATACTTACACACACTCTACTGTTAACGAATACATCGATCGTTTCATAATCGTTACACATTAAGAATAAAAGCGTATAAGATGGAATTACAGCACGACGACAACACGTATGAAAATATGTACAAAACAAATGAAACAAGATAACGGAACTAATCCCTTTTATCTTCATATTCGCATTAACATTTTCAATTCTCCTTTTAATCAAAAAACGGGATTAACGCGTTGATCGGTTTATACAACATTTCACGGATCGTATGTACGTCAGCCTTAGAGAACTGACTGCACGGAACAAAAAAAAAAAAGAATGAAACAAAAGAAAAATACTTGTAATATTCGCTATTGAAGTTTCGCTATTCGTTTTTTCTAAAGCGTAATATGTACAAATGTTCCCCTCTGATTTTTCTTTCTTTTACTATCTTGCCTGTCATATTCAAATCCGTAAATATACGCAAAATATGTTCCGGATCGTTCTCTTTGACAATCAATAGATAAAATGTTCCCGTGTTCGACAGGATATCGGGAATTTTAGGGAATACTCGTTCCATAACTTTCCTACCATTCGTGCCACCTGCCCAAGCTTTAAATAATATCTCCCTATTTGAAATTTCATCGTCGCTAGTTACCACGTACGGTGGATTAAACACAATGATATCGAAAACACGATCGCTACGTATGCAGCTTAATAAATCCATTTGTACGGTATCTATCTCGACCAAATTCTGTATAGCGGTTCTTTTTGAAATTTTACAAGCATTTACGTTGATATCGACTGCGAGATGGTAAGATTGACACTGTTTCTTCAATGCCATTGCCAGTGCCGTAATTACAATACCAGATCCACTCCCTATCTCTAAACACATCGCAGGATTCGCAACTTTTAGTACCTCTAAATCGGTTTCTAAGGCATCTATCAACAGAAAGGTATCCTCCGAAGGTTCGTAAACTAATTTCAAATCATTGTCCGTCAAACGAACTATCGGCGTATTCATGATATATGGATTGAAAATTTAGACGAATTTTTGTACAAAGTTTCCGCTTTAAAAATTTTTTAACCGATCAAGCTGCAGATACGTGTCGCAAGTATCTTACGTTTATCACTATCGTACTTCATTCGTGTTCTTTAGAAGAAACAGATTCTCTTTCTTCTTCCGCTTGCTCTTCTTTATCCGAAATATTACAAGTATTACCGTACGAAGAACTATGATCCAGTAGAGCTTTCCTCTTGGTCGTGTTTTTCTCCACCGCTTGGTAAATCTTATTCAATCGCTCCTGCGTACTTTGCAAAATATTACTGACAATGGTGATTTTGTGCTTAGCATTAATTAGTTTTTTGACATAAGAATCTGTTTCCAGTGGGCACTGTAACGCTTCGTTGATCCTTTGCAGTTCTTCGGTCAAAGACTCGATCCGTTGCTTTAGCTCTATTTGACATATTCTATGGAAATAAAGGATTTGTATGTAAATAAGGAGTTAAAAAAGTTACCACTGATATTAATATTTCCTCGTCTTCTATGTTTCATCGATACGACAAATGGTTTATGCAAGAAATCCAGAAATCTTTCAAACATTATATCGATAACACACGAAACGTTTAAGTCTATATCGCAATAGACGTATAGGAAGAAAGCGTCGCGCATACCTCGTGGCACGAATTCTTTCATCCAACTGATCTACCGTAGGTTTTAGAAGGCTCATCAGACCTTCGGTCAGAGCATCTCTCGTTGGATTTTCACAAAAATCGTCTATCTTGTCATCGATGGACGTATTATCGCTCGCTGTGTCCACATCCATGTTTCGCTACTTTCTATTTTCCGATTTTTGCGATTTTTGCCTTCTTTCTCAGATGGCACCACTTGCTACCTTAGGTCACGCATCGATTAGATTCGTCGAGTTTGACCAGTAGTTAACTAAAAATCTAGGGATAACTTGTCTTTCGTTTCAAAAAGTTCCCAATGCTACGTGAGAAATTTTTCGCTCTCTTTATTTTTTTTTCATTTTAAATATGGTCACATTGAATTATAGTTTCTTATTTTACTCGGCGTCAGTTTTATAGCGCGCACCTATCGAATACCGATACTACGTTTAGGTTAGAATTGTATCGATCCAAACAACTCGATTCTCGGCTAATCGTACACTACGTTGACGAGACAATTTTTTTTTAACACATATATATTTTTAGCAATACATCGAAACTTGAATTTTAACTATTCGTCTAATCTAACAAAAGATCTAATTCCACATGGCTTTGATACGGCTTGCGAAAAAAACAACGTAATAATGTAATTATAAATTCCATACTTGTCGATGAATAAGTTAATTTATGTATACATTACAAGAAACAGATGTTTATCGTTTAGCGTAGTATGCATCTCCGTACTGGAAAACAATTTTTTATGCCAATCCGTGTTACTTATTATTAGCGAAACGTTCACGATAGATCTCTTAATTCTAAACTTGTTCGATACCAAGTTTATCGTAACGTAACATCGGACAATATCCATCGAGTGGGAAAAATATAAATGGGAAAATCGAACGTGTTATTACCAAATATGTGTATAATACGTATATATCGTGATATATTTAAATTACACAACACACAAATTACAGCGATTTATAAACATTATGAACAAAATTGTAGGAAATCGTGTAGGAGAATGCGTGAAATTTCGTGGCAATTGCGTAGAATTTGTTTATTTCGGTAAATGAGGTATATCTGTGTTAAAATTAATGTCGGCCCAGCAAATGAATTGATCAAAGGTCGAGCATAGAAAAAGTGTGCCGAAGAAAATGAGGTAATGCGGGTTAAAAAATCGCGAAGCAGGTTTAATCCTTTATCTTGAAAAGTGAAAGCAAAACGAACATTCTACGAATAATCATTATTACGTTTGCGAACGTAAGAAAATATTTGATTATTTTAGCGGGATTAAGATATAAAAGTTCTTAAAGTATCTTTTGACATTCGATCGAATACTTTTCAGTGGTTCGTCGAATCGAATCGAATCTTGACATTTCCGAACGAAGACCCGACTCAAATCTGCTTCAATTTATTTCGGTGCCGTGAAACGTCAAAACGATCAGAGACAAATAGTTTAGCCATCGTTATTCATCTTTCGCACACGACCTGGGATAATCGAATAAAAAATGAAACGAACGAAAAAAATGAAAAACAAGTTAGAGGATATTAAATTGCTTCGCGAAAGTCTCTTTTTTCGTTTTTATCTATCGTATCTACGTATTACACGCACTACTTTTCGCAAATGTATTAATAGTAAATGTTTAAATAAGATAATCAATAAAATGGTTGAATCGACAAACGCGAAGGTTGTCGACTCGAATATTTAAATCGCATATTATACATTATACTAACTACGTACATAGCTATTGGATATGCGTCGGTTTTTTTTTTTTTTTACACGTATACACACACAAAAGTGCATAAATTTTTTTATCCGCAAGAAATGCGACGTGACAGTTTCTCGATAATTATATATATACCTATATTTATATGTATATACATGTGTATGCGTACATGCTTATACACACGCGCACACACGCACGCACACACACACACACGCACGCACACACACACGCGCATATATATGTATATACATACGTATATGAGAGGTACCTACACAAATTTGTACATAAGGCATCACTATGAATTGATTTTTCTCGCATAGATCGCATCGAGAGGGTAATCGTTAAATTAGCGATCGTTGGTGAACAGTGAGAGAAAGGGGAGAGGTGAGACGAGGGTGGCAAAGATTTAATGGAAAGGAATGCGAACTTTGCGACAGAACGTCGGGACGAAAAGATAACCAGCGAATAAACGGTTTCCTAACTCGACTTATTAAAGACGCATTTTCATTATATACACGGACAAATAAATAAACGCTTTCTTGGAAACGGTTTTGTGCCAATTCTTGTCGATAATCGCACACGGAAAACACGTTTGCAAACGGTTCCCTAATCACTCTGGTTAAAATGGGCCGAAATAAATGCTATTATGTTATATTCGTAGCAGCAACCACGAAGAAAAAGAAGTTTTCTTACACTCGATCGATCACTCCGCTCTCCCCACGTTCGAACACGAGCTCCATTTCTTCGTTTGCTTCACGCGAATGAAATAATAGATGGAGATAGAATGTTCAAGGTTCATCGCCGACGAGTATGGTAACGATACGTTTCCTTAAAATTACTCGCATCCCTAAAGATTGTTGGAAAGTACTTTTGCCGCAGCGTCTCGCTGGTTGAACGAAACATGTTCGATAAACTTTTTATTTGGCTATCGGTAGTGCTAATAATTTCATAACTGCGTATCGCGTAAAAGATGAAATTGTTAGAAGAAGGACGATTAATACTATGGTAAATTGGAAAACGATCGTTAAGCAGTCCGTTAAGATTGGGCAAAAGTTTGGAGCAACGAACGCAAACCGAATACATAGACGTTGAAAATTTGACGGGTTTATTCTGAAATAACAAGGATTCTTATACTAATATGGATAAATATGTTTATAAGTTACCGAAAAATTTACAACTCCAACGCTGGATGCGAATTATATATGTTATTCGCGTTTACTTAACGTAAAAAGATACGAAACACGGAGCATAAAAGAATCCGTCACGACGGTAGTGGTCCAGCCACTATGCTCGTAGTTGCGCGTCTGCGTTTCATCGCGTCGAGCAAACGAATACGGTAACATATTCGTATCAACGAACTGGAAATAAACTATTAGTTGGACGACCGTGTATCAAGAGATGCGATTAACGTTCAGAAATAAGCAGCGATCGAAACTGTGGAAGTCGTTCGACAATTTTTTCGCTCTGTTGAGATCAGCGAAAGGATTCATCGTTAATTATTAATTGCGATGTTACCCTGTGATAACCTTTATACGATAAATCTTCCTCGGCGAAAGTGTATCGAAAGTTAACGACGTTTCTAAATATCGATTATGACTAAAGATGTTGCCTAAAGAAACATTTGCGCGATTCCTTGGTTCAAACTCGAGTTCGAATTCGGTCGGAGAATAAATTTCAAAATTTCTTCCCGATCGGAATAGGCTACGATAGGCTCGAAAAGATCGGTATGGTTGGGACCACACGCACCGGAGGAATCGTTGGACGAAGATGAAGACGAAGACGAAGACGAAGACGAAGACGAAGACGAAGACGAAGACAGAGACGAAGTCTTGGGGGTGAGGTGCGGTCACTTGGCGTGTTGCTTCGGAAGATGCCGTTTCATATGAAGAGCGAGGTGATCGCTCCTGGCGAACGAACGTTCGCATACGGCACACTTGAAGGGCTTCGCGCCAGTGTGCTTTCGATAGTGACGAGTTAATTCGTCGCTTCTTGCGAACCGCCATTCGCATTCTGGCCACTGACACTGGTACGGTTTTTCACCTGGAACAAAAACAGGTACAATGCGTATCGATTCTTCGTAACTTTCACTAAAGAGGAAGAGAGAGAGAGAGAGAGAGAGAGGTGTAGTCTTAGGAATTTTTTGCATTCGCATTCGGAACGCGCCGTGAGTAATGTGTTATACCGTTGTACGGTCAACCGGTTGGAATTTGGAAATTTGACGCGATGCGATCGGGAAGTCGACGTTGGGTTACGCTGTCAAGCCACAAATTTCATTCGCGGACCGTTTCCAATCAATAATTGATATACGCAGAGATCGGTAATTCTTTAAAGCGGTATGTTTCTCGAAAAAACGTGTAACGCTTGTTCCTCGTAAGGAAAGCGGAGTTTTCGCGATGTAGGAAACCTAACTGGACTTTGAGCGTATGCACCGCGAGATCGTTGCCTCGGTTACAACGAAGCAAAGTTAACCGCGGCGATCCTCGTTGCGGCAGGGCAGGGCAGGCCAGGGCAGGGCAGACCAAGGCAGGGCGGGGCGAAGCGAGGCGAAGGGCAAAAGCAGGAGCAGGAGTAAGAGCGAAGCAGGATTGACGCTGCGAGAACGCGAACGGATTGCGCTAGAATACAGGTGAGCGTATTGCGGCATGCGGGTACAGTTAAAGGTCAGCGCGGCATCTCTCGTCTCTCACAGATTAAGGCTCTTCGTATACCTATCGCCGTCGCAAAGAGCACTGCTTTGTTCTTTTATAGGTCCTTTTCCTTGGCCCAACTATCCACGAATCGTTGACTATCGCGCATCGTTGTCGAGAAGTTTCGCTTCTTCGCCCCGCGTTTTCTTCTTATAAATTTTCTTCCGCGCAATTCTCTTACGGTTAGTTTCGTCTGTTTTGACCACGACCTTTCTCTCTTTTTTCCTCCCTTTCTCTACCTCTCTCAGTTTTTCTCAATTTTTCTCCATTATTTCTCTATTTTCGATTTTAGCTCTTTTCGATTATTACTCGCTAACTTTGAAGCAAGAAGCACGCTTTAACTATCCGTGGTACTCGAAACGAGAAAAAGTAAAGATTCGTATTCACGAGTAAACACGGTTGAATGAAAGATATGAACGACGGTAAGTTTTATCGCTTTATTTATTCGCGTTTCAATCACCTACGCAAACTAACGAGAAACGCCATCTAGATGAGTTTCTCTGTCGCGTGTTTGGTGTCAACGGACCAAGTACCTAACGAGTGCGATTCGAAAAAAAAGCGAGTGAATTTTTGTAAAAGATATATAGCAATAGAGTTGAACGAAAAGCAATTCGAAGCACATCGAAACTCGGATAAACCTTGGAAAATTGTTCCAAGAGACAATAGAGGTATGGAGCCGAGGGGAAGAAGCGAGAGAGAAAACTCGATAGCTGAGAAATACACCCACGCATGTCGGTGACTCGTTCTTCTGCACGGAACAGCTCGATCTCGCTATGGAGACGACCCTAACCGGTCTTAGCCACACGCACGACTCCCCATACAATCGGTATTACCACTACGAGCGGCATCCATTCACGGTATTGCTCGTTCATGAGAATTCCGCGGAGATTTCTTCGAGAGGCCGCGCCGCGCTGTGCCGTGCCGAAGAGAAAAGGACTGGTTCAGAGAAGAGCTTTCCGGTATACAGCTATATAACAGCTTTTCTTTTCTCGTCACCAACCATCTTTGTCGCGTGCCTTCTTCGTTCATAGGTTGATCGGTAGCGCGACTCTTGCAAGATTCGTGGGAACCGATCGATCGATCTCGTCGCGCTTCGTCCACGCGTTTCCCCTTCGAATCAACGATTAACGCAGCTTAGATAAACTGTTGGTCTCCGCGGGTAAAAAATTGAAAATGATCACGAAACGACCGTGACGCGATCAAATCCGTCAGGATGGAAATAGAAAAGCAGAGTCGTTTCGCGCGTGCCGTCGTCTAATTCGCAAAGGTATCGAGTCATTCGACCGGTTACCTTCGCGTCTATCAGGGATTAGCCATCGCGATCATTGATCAACTTAGCCAATACGAATTGGAATGAAAATTGGAAATCAGAAACAACGATTGATCGTAATTTTGTTTCAACGCTCCTGAATCACCGTGACCGTGTGTCTACCTGGTTGATTACGCTTTTTTTACGAACCTGATAACGTTCCAGATGGTGCGTCTTTGAATCGCGTGTGCCCGTTGGCTCGACGACGCCTACGAGCCTACGAGCCTACGAGCCTACGAACCTACCAGCCTACCAGCCTACCAGCCTACCAGCCTACCAGCCTACCAGCCTACGAGCCTACGAGCCTCGAGGCGTCCCCGTTAATTTCGGATCACTTTCACCGCGGTACGGTGTCTGCCATTCGCAGCTTCGTACGATTCAACGACTCGCTCTGAAAACGAGTATTCGTTCTAGCTTCGTTTCGTTCGCGACCATTCTTCTTCTACTTGTCCTTTCCTTGGATATATCTCATTTTACACGTTTCTGGTTAAAGATCGAGAAACGTTACCGTTCCAATCTCTACGAGAACTCGCAAAGGTTTTGCCGCGAAAGCCAGATTCCGATCGTTGGGTTTTAAAGCCTGCGAAACGACATCGGGTAAACACGCAGGCTAGAAGGTTGCCAAAGTCGAAAGCATGGATGAAGCAGGAATGTTGCTCGCCTCGTGTCCGCGCACTCTACACCGTGAGATCGGTTACTTCTACAGTACCTATACGCTGGTACGCCAGTACGTTAGTACGCTGGTACACTGGCGCGTGTGTAGCCACGTCTAGTGGTCGCTCCACGATGCAACTCAGATTCTGACCTTCTGCGAATATACCTAACAATAAGTACTACACGCGTCCGGTTAGTGCATCGATGCCGTTTAAACATTCCCATTCTACCGATCACTTTTTTTCTTTCATCTACCTATCCATTCGAGCGTGTAGTTGGATACACGAATCAATTCTTGCCTCGTTCGTAGCAAGATCGACGTTTCTGTTCCGAACGCGGTTCATCCAGAACACCAAACGAGAGATTTCCGGATCTAATAACTGACTACAAATACGTGACACAAGGAACGATACGCGATACGCGAGTTCATGCACATCTTGTCAAATACGACGATTCGTCTAATCGAATTGTTCCAGCTTCGCTTTCGAAAACTTATCTTTCGCTTATCGTCGCGTAAAGCCAACCCGAAAGAAAATCGTTTTTATTTCGTGCCGCAGCAAACACCCTATTCCCGCATAATTTCGATAACATCGGTCCCAAGCGAATAAGAAGAAAAAAGAAGAAAAAAGAAAAAAAAGAAAAAAAATGATCTTTCAAGGTTGTCTCGCGCGAAACCCTTGAATCAATGGACGCGCACGAAATTTTCCTATTAAGAAGCACGCAACGTGTATATCTTACACGCGGTATAACGCATTCGAATACATTAACGGAATACTAAACGGTCCGTAATACCGTCGCGTTGATCAAGAATCGATCGACGTCCGCTCATGACCGGCCGAACAATCCTCGAATATAGACGTTACACCTTGGACGGTATATAATTTACGATATTCTACGAGCGATCTTCTCTCGACGCTCGAGACAGAACGGAACGAGTTGTTTTGGGATCAGACCAAATAGAACCAGCCGGAACCAGACGACACGGCACAGGAAGAGATGGGAGAGGACCGAAGAAGCGTACGCGTGTGGGTTCCATGCGTGCCGAGATGTATCGGGCGACAGGACAACTGGTGAATGCCGAACTGGCAGAAACCTATGCTACGAGGAGATTCGACGTAGGTTCATTCAAGACGAGCGCCACGTGTCCCAGGCTCTCGACCCTCTAACTGCGCCATTTTTTTCCTCTCCTTGTTTCTTTCAAACAATCGGCTTTACAAATCGATTTGTTCCAAACGTGTCTACCTAGTCGTAAAGATCGTATTAATTTAGACACACCGACGCTTAGCAGCCACGTTTTCCACAGTTCGAGATTGTTCCTGCTTGGTACGGTTGCGTACGTTCCGTATCCGAGATGCAACACCTTTGGCGTGACTCGATAACGGGTTACCGCAGAACCTCGAGGTATCAATTGGAAAGTGGTACATCGTGGTTCAGATGCCTCTGGTTGGAATTCCACGCGATGCTATCGAGTGGGCACGCGTGCATCTACTATCGTCTCTCTCTCTCTCTCTCTCTTTTGTTCTTCTTCTCGTTTCTCGTTTCTGCATGCATATACGTCCGCTTTCGCGTTGCGCCCGCGTTTATCTAGGCAGGGTGCGTGCTCGCTTCATGGATGAATCTCTGTCCTCTGTATCGACATTTCGATGTTCTCTCGCTTTGCTTCCCCTTGCTCGGCCAACAAATTCAACCTAATCCGTCACGTTTGATGACTCGGAAACATTCGTCGGCCAATATTGAAAAGAAGCGATACAACGCGAGCGTAAATAAGCTGGAAACACACAATCCATATTTTGTTTCGCTATACGGACGTTTGTTTGGATAAAGATAAAACAATTGGATTGATCAAGTTTCGGCGAATGACCGCATGACAGATTCAGAGAAGATTCTGCGCGATATTAGCCAAAAGCCAGAAACTCTTTTCGTGCTCGACCGTGTACAAATACACGTAGGTGTAGGTACGAGCGCGTTAGCGAGCAGTCTGTTTGGATACGGACGGGATGTGGGTCGCTGGCTCGAGTCTACGAAGCGGAGAGTCGCATACCACGTTTCATGCGTTCCTTATACGTTTACATATGATAGAGGCTCCTTTGCGCGACACCGCACTCACGGACTGAAAGATTGAAGACTTTGCGAGAGGAAATGAGTACGTGTATGTATGTGTGTGCTTTTACAGAGAGAGAGAGAGAGAGAAGCATCGGAACAGAGAAGGTCGAATATCAGACAGAGACGAAGGTTAAACGGAGAAAGAGGCTGGGAAGAAAGAGAGACTACTAGAACCGCGCCCTGCTCGCATCAAGTGCTCAACCTCGCGCTTTCAAACGCTTCGTTTCGCTTCGTAGACGAGTTACATATCTAGTTTCCACGAACGTTCCATCTTCCATCGTATACCGTTTACAACAGCTCTCCGACAATCTCGAATGTTTCAGCGAAAAAAATCGACTCACCTGTGTGTATCCGTTGGTGCGCCTTTAAATGCGAACTCTTCGTATAGACCTTTGTACAACCTGCAAAACGAAATATAGTTACCAATACCATGAGCGTTGCTCCTGTTTCTCTGAAAGAATCGCGTCGTCCGATCGAATCTGAGCGTTACACGCTCGATACGTTTATACTTCACACGACTGTGCTATTATTTGTGCCATCGGGCTCCTCCACCAAGCGGTTACCAATAATATGTACGTCCGCTGGAAGTAACAAGACTCGACAAGTTCCGATACTTACCTATGAAATCGCAATGATGGACGCGTCGCTTTTCGAGCTCAGGATTGTTCCGCCTGTTGAATTTGGTAGTGATATGTGGAGGTTGAATCCGATGAGAAGGATTCATAATAGACGGCTGGGGATAGGGTGGAGGCGGTGTCCGTCTCGGTGGAGCCCCTATCGGAGAGCCAGGATCGGAAATCGGAGGCGTCAGCGGGGAAATATACATTAACCTAGTCATCGAGCCGTAAAGCGGTGACGTCGTATTGCCACCGATCTGATTCCCAGCTCCGTGATGACTCGTCGTTGAATCATTGTTGTTATTATTGTTGTTTCCGCTGCTATTGTTGCTATTGTTATTGTTCGTATTGCTGTTATTGTTACTATTGTTATTGTTCGTATTGCCGTTGCTACCGTTGTTGCTGCTGCTGCTGCTGTTGTTGTTATTGTTGTTGTTGTTGCTGCTGTTGCTGCTGCTGCTGCTGCTATTACTGCTGCCGCCACCGCTGCTATTGTTGTTATTATTGTTGTTGTTGTTGTTGTTGTTGTTGTTGCTGTTGCTAGTGTTGTTGTTGTTGTTATTATTGTTGGTGGTGGTGTTGTTGTTGTTGTTGTTGTTGTTGGAAGGAAAAGTCTTGAACGCGGTGGACGTTGTCCGATGGTGAACGATTTGTGGACCGTTCGAAGAATTGGTATGACCGTTTGCATAGGTCGACACCGAATTGGAAGCGGGTCCTTCGAGAAGGTGTAAGGTTGGCGGCGGAGGTAGCGGCTCGGTTTTGATTTCGACCGGTGATAGTACCGGAGACGCAACATCGTCGGTTTCCATTTTGACGTGCGATTGCGAGCCCAGCATGTCCGCGTTTTCCGGGTCAAGCTTTTGTATGCTCGAAGTAATGTCCTCCCAAAGCGGCGGCCTAAGAAACACGTCGTCATCGTTTCCCGCGGGTTGACTCCTCGACGAGACGAAGCTTGCTTGCGGTCGACACACTGGCCCCCCAACTTCGAAAAAGTCTTCCATTTGCACCGAGGACTCTCTTGGTTCCTTCTCCGAGTCATCTTCGTCGAGTTTCTGCAGCCGATCGAGATCCTGTCTACATAGCAACGTGTCTAGGTCCGACGTCTGCTGGAAATAGAGGACGAACAAGATCAAGAAACGAATTGTTACGTATTAGCGAAAAGGAAAACAATTTTGCGCGATTACGATCGTCTTTTTTCGACAGATGAGCAACAATTTGTTTAGTTCGATTCCTACGAAAATTTCAATTGTAATGCGGAAAAAGAAGCAAAGAAAAAAGAAAGAAAAAAATAACTATAAACTCGATAAAAGATATCGATATTGTACGTAGAGAGAGAGAGAGAGAGAGAGAGAGAGAGAGAGAGGAGGAGTCAGAGTAGGTTAAGCAAGCAACAGACAGGTAAACGAGCGAGTGACTTGCGGTATGTTGATTCACGAAAGTGCATTCGGCACGTTGTTCTCGATTAATATGCAACGAACGCATTCAGGGCTGTGCAGCATGAGGTCTACACGCACACCTCCTGCAACAGTCCTATGAGGCATATAAGAACTGTATAAAGTATAAGCATAGCCAAAGGGGGAGAAAGAAGACGAAAGGAAAGAGAGAAAAGGGAGAAGAGACAGCAGAGTTTGGTCCCGAAGATGGGAGGGAGCGGACCGATGCCGCGTCATTCTTTGCATGATTTGTACACGCGCAACACCGCCCTCGTGTGTCGTGGCACGCCGCACCGCGCCGCGTCGTCCCGTCCCATCCCGGCCAGGCCCGGCCCGGCCGGGCCTGGTCCGTGATCTCGACTCCTCGACGCTTTCGACGAATGCTCGTACTCTGCGCACAGACCGCATAACATTCCGAATATTTTAATGCGCCCAGATACAACCGGTGTAACGCCCCTTTCACGCTCTTCTCCCCAACTCGTCTGCGAACGATGACTTTATTGTTTTCGCGCTCGTTCCTTCGAATCGCAAACCTCTCTAGCTATCGAAAGCCTTCTCCCCAAAACCGATCGACTCGATCTCTCAATTTAAACCAGACTTTGTAATTCTCAGTTTTTGAAATCGCTTAGTTACCTTTTACGCTATTCGTTACCTATGCGGAACAAAGAAAAAGAAAGATAGTAGTAAAAGGAAAAATGTGCTTCTTACGAGTTCAGAGTTGCGTGCACTTTAAAAGTTCGGTTCGAAGAATTTCAAAGCACTTTGAGAACTCCGTTACGACGTGGATCGAAAGAAACGGTATGGAATACGTAACATGAATTTTTAAACGGCATCGGCACGGATCGAAGTTGTTAGCAAGGCGTAAAAAATTCCTATCGCATCGCAGACTAGTACGTTCGCGGTGCAACGGAACGAAATGGACGATAAGACAGGTTTAACCAACCCCAAACGCTCCGATCTTAATACAATATGATAGAATTGTTACGATATAAAATATACTAAGAATCGACCATCATTCGTGTCCTTTAACGACAAAAGAATTCGCAAATGCAAATTATGAAACGTCTCCAAATATTGAACGCGTGTCAACGACAAATCGAGAAATCTTTTTGTTAATACGTGGAAGCAAAAAGGACGCGATGAAAATTGGTGAATCGATTAAAAAAAGGTCACATCGGAAATTTTCCAACGATTCGGGCTTACCGTATAGTAAGCTTGTATAGTGATTTATGAATTATTTACACAATGAATTATTCATCGTCGGAAGATTGGTATACTCGCAACACTCGATCGTACCTGATATGCAATTTGAAAAGGAGTTTGTAGCGAGGTACAATATGCGCGCTTGCGCGCGAAACATTATATTTAAATGCCATATCGTCTCGACCAGGATGGATATGGGCTTTGGTACGCGTTCATCGATAAAATAACCAACGACGATTGCAAACTGCCTTCGTGTTGTATCGTCGTATTATCGCGTGTAAAAAAAAAAAGAAAAAGAAAAAAGAAAGAAAATGGGAAAGAAGCAATGACTGATCATCGGTCATCGATCAACGACATAAAATTTTTCAAACAATTCTCTTAGTCCATGATTAAACGGAATGAAAATAAAATTATCCGCGTAAATGCGAGTTCGTATAAGGATACAACGAATAAATTTTTCAAAATTTTCTACCCTCCAGACTCTTGTGACAAAACAGCTCGACCAATTCTGAAGCAGCTATTGCGAGGAATTCGATAATTCGCGACATTCTTTTTTTAGTTCGTGTCCCCCCTTTCTTCTTTTATCTCAAACCATCCGACTCGGTGCGATCATGCGTCTCGATTCGTCGTCGGTCTCTTTCTCGCGTTGCGATAATGATAGTGCGGAGCGAGAATAAAGTTCGTCCATCGGGCTATTAATGCGCGTAATCATAGAGTCAGGGCCGTCGGTGTTAATAATGCGTTTTCGAATCTGTCAGAGCGAGAACGAACACCCACGCTGTCGATGGATAGCGCGTCGTCATCGTAGTTGGCGTGCAAGATGAAAAATCTTTCCGTTGGTGTTCACGATCCTGATCTCTCCTACTGCCTACCATTTTTTATTTCGACCAATCATAGCTTCACAATTGACAAAGAAACTACAATTAAACGACGAATCGTTGATAAACGGCATGTCTCGAACGACGAACCATAGGTAATCGACGATTAGAAAAGTATCCAACTTGGCCAGTCAAATCACTTACGAAACGATCCTTTTATCGATCCGCAAAGAGTCATGGAAGGAAATGAACGAAATAAGATCGATAAAAATCTTTTGCTAAACAATAAGAATGATTGGCCACGTTGGTAGATCATCGATTCAAAGAGAGAAAAATTCTTTTACCACAAAGACACGATTGTAGCAGAGTGGCAAAGAAAAAGATACGAAAAATATGGATGATATCAAATTTTTTGCAAATCCATGGCCACTAGATGGATTTCTCGAGCCGTAGTATATCGTAATTATGGAAAGCGAATCATCGGATAAATTCGATAGCCACGTAACGACAAGCTTACCGTTCCATCTATTTATCGGGTCTCGGAACAAATGGATCAAGAAAGATGGATGAAAATCTATGAAGAGGAAAGCGGCCATACTGTTTGCATGAACGAAGCGTAGCGCGCAGAAGCGAGCTGGCCGAATCAATCTGGTGAGGCCACACCCTCTGACCTAAAGCCGTATTATCGCGATAAACGCGCAGGCAAATGTCAGCCGTGCGCACTGTCAGCCATTTTTATCGGCAACATTCGACCCGCGAACACACGGACTTCCGAAATCGTTCCATCCGATTCGCGTTACCCGTGCAGCTTTAAAATTACCATGTACTATGTACGCAATATCTTGACATCGATAAGTATCTAGAAACCATACCTCAGACGAGTATATCTACCTTGCAAATTTAGTTCGAGGCTTAGATTCTTTCCAATGATCCACCCTCGAAACAACGAACGGACCAAGATGCTTGCTCGATGATTATTCTTATTGAGAAATTAGGAAATTTCAACGTTTTCCAGCCAAAGGGATCGCTAAGTAACGTAATATTGAGGAAATCGTTTACGATTCTAGTCGAGACTACGTTCCAAATAACTCGATCAGAATGAAACATTGAGAAAATTTCGTCTTTCTGTTGTCTTTGATCTCGCTTGTTCGGCTATGCAAACACTTATTATTCTTCGTAGTGCGAAACGCGTCCAGCAACGACGCGCCCCAGAAACGTTTGAAGAAGGAACGACGCGTCGTTTCAACTCGAAAAAGAAGAATACCTACAAAGTTATACGAAAATAATGGTAACCATACAACAGTGTCCCTTCTTGCGCGGCAAGCCGGTAATTTACTTAAACGATGGCGCGAGATGGGCGACGCCTGTGGCCCCAACAACCTACCGTTCGAGAAAGAAAGAAAGAAAAAAAAAAAAAAAAAAAAGAAAAAGGAGAAAAGAGGAAGGAAGAGGAAGAAAGTTTCGAGACCAAGACGAAAAGAAAGAAACAAAAAAGGCGTGGCACAATCAAGGATTAAGTTCAGTTGTAAACTTACGTTTCTCGAGAATGTCACTCGAAACGGTCCCTCTTTCCAGAATTGATCGATTATTCGACTCAACCTTTGGGAACTTTACAATTTCGATCGATACGCTATGTTCAAAGAACGTTGGTGGAACGACAGATCTCCTATGTATATGTAAATACTTACTTACTTATAAACGTGGAAAAAAACTCAAAGGAAGGAACGCTCGAAAATTGTTAAGGTCGCGGAAAAATTGTTTACTTGGAAATTCTCGATTATCCATGAACGTAGGTTTATCCTTAAATTGATATTCTCGCGAGAAAAGGCAAGCGTAAGAGTAAGAAGTCACTTTGGAAGGTAACCGAAGCACGGAGGTCGTGATCGTAGAATCGCGAGAGGAAGGAGCTGATACCTCGATCGATGACCTATATATCGAATAACTATTTATTTCGCAACTTTGAATTGTTCGAACGAACGAAACGAGAATTCGCTTCGAGCTAGAAACAAAGGAGTGGGAGTCGATAAAGTCGTAAAGGAAGACAACTATGTCGTTCGTGGCGAGTCGAGGTGAAGCGAGGATTTATTTAGTCGACGACAGAAGAGGAATAACACCGGTCGACGAAGAACGGTGTGTAGACGACAAGGTATGAAATACAAACGGAAGAAGGAAACTTAAAATTACAAGGTAATACGATTCGAACGCGATTCAAAAAAATACAAAGAATTTTAAATGACGTTTAGGGAAAGGAAAAAATGAAAAAATCATGTTTCCGTAAAAGAATATTGAAAACGTAAATCGTTCGGTCGATGTTCTTTGATTCGAGCGGAAAGAGAACGACTCGTTAGAGTGTCTGGTCTCTTGTCTGGTCTTCTCTTCTCTTCTCTTCTCTTCTCTTCTCTTCTCTTCTCTTCCCTCCCCTCCCCTTCCCTTCCCTTCCCTTCCCTTCCCTTTTCGCGTTCGGTGTTCGAGGGGGCTGTATTGCCGCGGACACGTAGATTCTATCTTGCCATTCAGCCACCTAGGTAATAAAACTCTCGCGTCCATTATTTACTTGCATTATCGTTACTTTACGCCCACGTGGACGCACCACGTATTTATGGTGAAATTATTCAACATTATTTCGCAGATATGAATAACACGAAAGATACGGCTCGCCGATAGATGTGTGTCTTGTGAAATTTTCGAAAAGTTGTGAAAAAAGAAAAAAGAAATCTCCATAATCCTTTGGTCGAAGCGTTAGGTATTGATAGATGGGATCGATGTACCGACGAATTGATGAAAGATTTTGCTCGAAACGATAAAAGAAGGTTCCGACAAGGATTTGGAGGAGGCAGTGCACGAGGGAACCAAGTGGTTTCCACGAGAGTATCATTGTTCTCTGTATATATTTCGTAACTAGATTGGCATTTCTGATGCAAGTCGAGCTACACTGACCTTTAAACAACTTTCTTTAGGCTACGCGTGACTTGATCTCAGAACTCGGCTCCTCGGTTGCCTCGTTCACCTAGTTGATACTACGTGCTACATGCTACATGCTACGCGCGCGTCTACGCTCTCTCGCTTCCAAGTCGAGGAGCGTTGTGGCTGGAGCCGCTGCGATTTCCAATATCTACCGATACTTATTGATACCTGCCAACAAATCACCGTCGAATCGAGTTATTCTTTCGTTGCTCGTGAACTTTCGAGTCGCCATACCGAGATACTTCGTCTCGACAAATGGTCGCGTCACGCTATCGAAAGCTCGTGCGGTGTTCCACCTATCTCGCGTGTCCGATCGTCACCGATGCGACGCTACGCTCCATTTTTGCTAACCTTGCGTACCTACTTACGCCTTAAATTGCTTAAATAGAAGCAAGGAAATTGGTGCGCGGCCACGAACGGAAACGTTTCGCCGATTAAATCAGCCTAGTTGCGGGTCTCTGTTACCGCGCCCCGCAACGATGACCTCACGTACACGGCGTTACCGTTACACCGTCGACAAATTGCCGTCATCCAAATTATTCTTTCGTCTTCTCTTTGAACGCCGCGAGACAATCGTCTCTGACGCGCGACCAAGAAAATCACGCGGCGGACGAACGCGCGTTTGTGCTTGCGCTTGTACTTGTGCTTGTATTTGTGCTTGTGCTTGTGCTTGTGCTTGTGCTTGTGCTTGTGCTTGCGCTTGCGTTCGCGATTTCACCGTAACCACAGGGCACGTAAATTTATGCGCGCAGATCCACCGCGCTCTCCTGCCGTTAAGCGGATCATAAATATGAAACAGAGGAAACCAAAGGACATCCGAGCGACAATGCGCTGAGAAAAGAATCCCTCCCACAGACCAACGTCTCCGACCATCGCGAACCCGAGTCGTAGATACTTACTTGTCATCTTTCTACTCGATATACCAAACAGTAGTTGGGTAATAAGAAAGAAAACTAAATGCGCGTAGATTGGTAGTAAGGTAGCTACTTGTCGAGGAAAATCGTGCAAGTGGGAAAAAGAAATTCGTAGCGCGCGATACTCCAGTCGTCGCGTCGGACAGGAGCGAGGACAATAGTTGTTCGACCGGTGACTTTTAGGGCAGAAAATTACTTAATGAATATGGACATGCAACGCATTATGGCATATTAAAAGGCACGTGCGCGCGTGGGCACATCTTCGTTGTTTCGTGCCCTGCTCCCATCGTACAGCTCGACAACCGACAGTTTGCGTTACGTTAGTCAACGCGCGGCAAACTACGCACCCCATCGCGCTTAACCTTTCCATTTATTTAGGAAGGGTCGCGCGTAAGTCCAACCGCGGAATCGAGATACCGTTTCAGGCTGTTTACCTACGGAAAAGGGGGTCTCGTCGACTCACGATCAGCCACCGATACCTGCGAACCAACCTAATCAAATTCTTTTCGATTCCTTGCCTCCTGAATGATCGACCATCTAATAATAAGTAAGTGTCTTACTTATTATCTAGTGTATCCCCGTGTATCGCCCATTATATCATATCCAAGTTATCCCATTCTTTTACGATAACCAGTCGAACCAACTTTCCAATTCTATTTTATACGACTAGCTAACCACCAACATTTCGCGTTAACTATCTTTTACCGTTGAATCTTTGTTTGTCCTCAGCTTCTATTAATCTAGATTAGTCGATTTCGAGGGTATCGGCAGTACAAAGAAGAACGAGAACGTGGCAAAGTCCAGTGGTTGACCTCCGACCGGTTGAACGTATCGTTGAGGCGGTTTGGCTGGTGGGTTGTTAGGACGTTCAGCTCGCCTGCCGCTTCATCATCGATCTCATTGTTAGACGGTCGTCTCACGCGATTCGTGCATCCCGTGAATCCACTCCCCTCGTTAGGAACCACGTGCCGTATATTACACGAACACGTCGCATCCTTGGGTTAGGTTAACGCATAAATCTACGTGCAACGACAAATTGCCATTAAATCGAACCATCCTTCGCGCTTTCTCGTTTCCATCCTTCGATCGTCCATGTTTCCGTTCTACGTTTCCTCGATCAAGGCCTTCCTTGGATCTACTATGTATCGCAAAACTAATTTGTTTCAAAACCGGAAAAAAAAGAAAGAAAAAAGAAAAAAGAAGAAAAACGACTCGTTGCATTTATACTTCGAACGTTCTCGTTGATGCCGACGATTTTAGATTGTTCGCGTTAAAAGCCCGCGTGCGCTGAATCGGAAGGAACGAAAGCATCGTTTAACTTTTTGTCTGTATTAGTCCATAAATTCTGTAGCGATTAAATGGCAAGGATGGTTTCCAGCTAGTTTTTTTTCCTTTTTTTTCCTTTTTTT
>SMSQ01022389.1:0-13018 GCA_019453375.1 Ctenoplectra terminalis | reverse complement strand
TACAATATCAATATTTAGAAATATAATTATAATTATAAATATAAATATAATATCAATATTTACAATATTCAGCACGTTGCTAAAAACAGCTGAAAGATGAAATGTTTCATAGTGTACACGAAATCTAGTAATCTCAAACGGAAGGCCATTTTACCCAAAGTTAGCCTATCTAAATTCAAACAAACCATATCAAAAAGCTAATAATTATCAGGGAATATTAGCGAGGGTGACGCAATAAAGGCAGCTTTCGTCCTCGCATTAGCATTTTGATTTATTTCGCGCCGTATGCAGTTTCTGTTAATTCAGTTTAATTCTGCTACACGGCATTCTATTATCTCAGTTAGCGACCGCTTTCCGTAATTAAGCCTTACACATAATTACGTAGTCGCGGCCGCGTGCAGTCGGCTTCGTACGCGGATCGGCTTGTTACGTTTAATACCGCGAACTGTACAGGCTAAACCCGAGCTTATCCTGGCAACCTTGACAGTTTTTTGCCAAGTTTCTCCTCTTACCGAAGCATGTTGCAATTTTTATCTTCCATCGGAGCAACGAGCTTCGCGTCTAACGCGTCTTGTTTTAAATCTTTTACATCGCGACGGAAAATGTGGTCCATCGATTACTTGTAAATTGGTCGAAGCCACATTATTTGCGACATTTTATTATATTTGCCATATTTTCAAATAAAAAAAAAAAAAATGTGCGTTTCAAATATCAACCATTTGCTCTAGCTACAACATGGCGCTTGTATAATTTTCCTAAGAGGTTACGTTCCAAATTAAATCCTCGATTTTCGTCAATTAAAACTTTGTTTTTAATTTTAAAACCGAGTAAGTTACAAATAAAAAGCCATAAACAATCATAATTTTTTTTTTTGAAATGAACCGTTCACAGATCAAATCGATTAACTCCATAAAACAGAAAGTGGAGAAATGTGATGAAACACTATACATTCTTCTTCAAAATTCCCTTTAAAATCAAAATTGAAATAAACATTGTATAATGCATAAATACTACCGCATTGTACAACGAATAAAATAGAATAACCTTGGTGTAATCGTTATTAATACAACTTTCGAGTGACCAAGGAAGCTAATCGATTTCCCCTGTAAACGACTCAAACAATACTTCAAGTTTTCACAGTAGTCCCGTGAAACTTAAAAAAGTTTGAGTCCAAAGCGTTAAGTCTGTAGCAAGCTCGGTTCGACCGAGTTCAACAATTTTTTATCGAATTGTGTACCTTCTTTGTACCCTTCGTATTTTTTTATTCCATGTAAGACACAGTAAAATAAGGTATATGCTCTGTGAAAGAACGCTACATACCACCATCATGCGCTAAAAAAATAGAAACTATGAAAAATGCTAAAATGCAAAACGATGTCTCTAAATTAAAAAAAAAAAGTGGACTCACGCCACTCTAGGAATAACACTCTAGATTCAAACGCTCATCGCATGAAACACGAATTTCTCCCTTCAATGGAGCAAACTAACGCGAAGATGGAACATCTCATAAATAGTAGATCCGAAGACACGAAGGCACCGAGTATTCAGCATTCATCAATTTGTTCGAATTAGCTTGGGAACTTGTCATGCGTTAACTACGAGATTTTCTTCAAGTTCACGCTAACGAGGACTAGCGTCCTACACAAAAGAAGGAGGAGCACGGGAACGACGGAACAACCAATTACGGGGAATGTAGCAACAAACTGCGCCTTGTAAAAGTCACGAAATAAGTTTGATAAGGAGCTGTTGAAGGAGAGGAAACGTTGGCTCGAGGTAGATTGATCGTAACAACTTTTTTTCGAGCCACGAGGTAGCTACTCCATCTCGAGAAGCTATTTTATTTTCATTACTTAGGGAAAAAAAAAAAAGAAAAAAAGAAACACAGTGTTTGAAGAATATTTTTCTTCGTTTAGAAAATATGACGGTGTTACGTGTTTAGGGAGTAACACGGTGACTGTACCTTATATGAAGCACCCTATTATAAATAGATTTTTTTTTTAAATAAAACTAACCTTAAAACGCGAAAAAAATTGATAGATATGATCAAACCTGTAAAAGCTTAAAGATGTTTAAATTATAAAAAGAGGCAAAATTGGCGATTCGTAAAAATGTATATTTAATGTAAATTAAAATATAATTAAGTGTATATTTAATGTAAATTAAGATGTAATTAAGTGTATATTTAATGTAAATTAAAATGTAATTAAATATATATTTAAGAAATCGGTAAAGAAAATTCAGAAACCTCTGTTTCTGCCATCACAAATTACTCCGAGTACCCAATATCAGAATTAAAAGAGATTTTTAATTGAAAGAAAATTTTCCGAAGAATCCAGGATATATCGAATTGCAAACAGTAATGAAGACAAACGTAGCAAGTTACCGAAGACAGTTTTGCTTTAAGACGTCGATCTCGAACGTGTAATTAACACGTTAACGAATTACCGTCCTTGTTCTCTCCGAAGCCCACGCTAAGATCGTAAAACGAACCGAACAAGTCGAATTTGGAACTTGTCATGCGTTAACTACAAGATTTTCTTCAAGTTCACGCTAACGAGGACCAGCGCCCCTGCACAAAAGAAAGAGGATCGCAAGAACGACGGAATTCAGTCCGAAAGCAACAGCGTGGAATCGAGAGATTTCTGAGAAATCCAAAACTGGATCCTCACTGTCTTCCCCTCTGTCTTCCACGCTGTCTTCTCCGCTGTCTCTTGATAACGATCAACACGGAGTCGCGATTCATCGGCGATTATAACCGCGAGTTTTTGAGAGACTGCTCCCGGCAAAGCTAGCAGGAAGATAAACGTTTTTGCCGTGGCCGGCGAGATACCGGAATGATTTATCTGGTCCTTAAATTAATCCGCCCCGGGGGCTTGACGCGGTGCCACGTCGGTGTACTTGGCCATCCGATTTTCTATCTCTGGCCAGTTTACTTGCTTTCGTTTACCGCGTTGCTTTTCGTGTCACCGAGCCGAACCTGCTGCGAGGAATTCTGAAATAGACCGCTCTCTTCGCGGAGGGCTAATTGAATAGGTCGGAGAAGAATCCGGTTGTCCGTGGAATAGAAATCGAGTCGGTCTGAGTCATTAGATTTGCGGAAATCGATTGAATCGTTTCGAACAGTGTGTTAAAATTCGGTTTTCTTTCGGTGTTAATGCTTCGAATTCGTATATATGTCGTGCTGAAGACGACGATACAAATTTTTTATAGATTTTTTATGGATTTTTTATAGGTATTCTTTGCTGCGCTTTGGAGATTGTCTTAGAAACGCTTTGTAATTATAATAAATGAATGAAAGTACAAATTTTACAGTTGTACGTTTGTTTTGTTCATTTGACTTAAAATAATTGGAAGTTGAGAAGCAAGAATATTAAAAATGAATGTGGTTCGGAGAATATAATCACCGCAAATCTTGATAATCAATAAAGAACGATATTAAAGAGAAATTAATTTAGTATGGCTGCTGTTTTTAAATATAATTAGGTTTGTTATTAATACGATTATTTCTCTAGGATTTAAAAATTCTGTTGATTTTAATTCTTAATAGAAGGAACATAATATAAATTATAAAAGAATTAGTTATACGATAATTAATAATTAATTATATCTTAAATATAATTAGGTTTATTATCAATACCGTCATTTCTCTACGATTTAAAAATTCCGTTCGTTTTAATTCTTAATAGAAGCAACACAATATAAATTATAAAATAATTAGTTATATAATAATTAATAATTAATTATATTTTAAATATAATTACGTTTACTATCAATATGATCATTTCTCTACAATTTAAAAATTCTATTCATTTTAATTCTTAGCAGAAGCAACTCAATATAAATTATAAAGTAATTACTTGTATAATAATTAATCATATCTTAAATATAATTAGGTTTATTATCAATACCGTCATTTCTCTAGGATTTAAAAATTCTGTTGATTTTAATTCTTAGCAGAAGCAACTCAATATAAATTATGAAATAATAAATTATATAATAATTAATAATTAATTATATTTTAAATATAATTAGATTTACTATTAATACAGTCATTTCTCTGCGGTTTAAAAATTCTGTTAATTTTAATTCTTAGAAACAACTCAATGACTACATTGTTGCGGTATTTCTTTGGAGTGTCGGGTATCACGAACGCAACAATTTTGGGGTTGTTTTTCAGAAGGGTGAGTAATATGTTACAACTCCGCACTGACAAGAAATGTTACCAACTTGACACACGCCGATTTTTATGAAATTTTTATACGATACAGATCTCGAAAAAATATTACACACGTATTTTTTTTATATCGACCATCGTTCACTTTGAAAGGGTGATATTAGCCCTCAAAGTAGGGGATGAAAAACCTATTTGACTGCGTATCTCGAAAACTATTGGAAACAGAAAGAACGTTTAAACGTACGGTTTGTTTATTTTTTAATTTCGAATCCAACTCTGTAAAAATTTATTTAAAAAATTAATTCGTTAAAAAATTTTTCGCCGTACTTTAAGGGCTGATATCACTGCTTCAAAATGAACGATGGACAATATAAAGAAAAATACGCGTCTAATATTTTTTCGAGATCTATATCATATAAAAATTTCATTCAAATCTGCGCGTGTTAATTCTATAATATTATTTGTTAATACTAAAATTATTTTTGAAGAATTAGCTACAGTAGTAAGTTACCGGACACTCGTAAGTTTTAACAGAATGTTTATCGAAATAGACTTTCAGTAAGATCCCAAAAAGACATAATTTAAGGATGACTATGATATATCAACGATTAATAAGTATTAAGTTAATTTTGTAACTATAACAGAAATTTGTCTTTATTTTAAATTTGTTAAGCGTCCAGTGACTTATGGACGGGAGTGCACACCTGATTTCTAAATTTGAGCCATCGATCTGTATTATTTGTGATGATAAAAAGCCATTTCATCAAGCTTGATCCGATCTGTAATTAATGGTCCGGCTATTTTGATAGCAGTGGAATATTTATGTGTAATTTTCGAGTTTATCTGTCGCTTAAGTATTAAATAGTTGTTGATAGATGCGCCGTGTTCACGTTATATCTTTCATGAGAGATGTCGGATCGACTTTGAGTTAGTTGCTTAGGTAAACTTTGCTGCCATTAGGAAGTTTCCTTGTAAGTGCAACTAGTCATACATTGTTAGAAAGATGTATTCCATGTAAGATTGCGTTTAGATTTATAAGATGTCGAGAGTATCCAACGTGTCGACGATTTTTAATTTGATATTAACCAATAAATACGTTCAGACCTGTGGTAATATCTTCGAATTTTTTAGATAAAATAAAATTTTAAATATTATTTTGAAATAAAATAAAATTTTAAATATTGTTTTTAAATCAAATAAAATTTTAAATATTGTTTTTAAATAAAATAAAATTTTAAATATTATTTTCAAATAAAATTAAATATTAAACATTATTTTCAAATAAAATAAATTTTAAATATTATTTTCAAATAAAATAAAATTTTAAATATTATTTTCAAATAAAATTAAATTTTAAATATTAAATTCTAAATTAAATTTCTTAAATATTAAATTTTAAATTAAATTTCATAAATACTTGTATCGATTAATTATATTTTTAAATATTCTTAGTTTTTGAAAACTGAATTACCCCTTTATTTGAACGTAGATAAACAACTATAATAATTATTTTAAGCAAAAAGATGAACAGTTCTAAGAATTATTAACATCTGTTTAGTTTCTTTGGAATATTTCAATTTTTGGATAGGTACTTTCTTTTCTGTTTCAGTTTTGATGTCCTTCTCTGTTAGATTAATTAATTTTTGTACCATCTGTATTTGTAATTAATTAATTTTTTCGCGGTGTATTTTAAACGCTATCGAATTTTACATTAATCTATAAGAATGATATTGTTATTCTATGGTGTATGAAGATAACAATGATACCATTGTAAGTGTAGAAAATTTTATACTTTCTGGTATTGAATGTTTCAATACCTCGTATTTTAAAGCTACCAAAAATCAAAGTGAAAGCTTAAAATAAAGGCGATCTTGTTTTATGTTCGATTTTTCTAATAAATCTTTTTCAACACTTTTTATGGGGTATCTAGATGTCTTTCCTTTGTTAGGAATTTTTATTTTTTCACCGAATTCCGTCGAAATGAAACATTGTAGCTCTATTCGCTTTGATTGTGCTATTGATCGTAACATTTGCTTTATTTGTTTTTACAACAACGTATTTTTTTCCCCATCAAAAATCGTTTTTTCCCTTTGTTGCTTACACAAATAGTTCGCATTGAAACACGAAAAGTGAAACGTTGTACGCGAAACATATTTGATTGCGTCTACTGCAAACGACAGAAACGTCAAAAGAGCAGAAGAAACCATTAAAAAATACACATTTTAATCATCTTCAAAGAACTTACTCGTAACTATTTTTTCACTTGTCTATAAAAATAATTTATGTTGAAATTTTAAGCAGATTTTTTAATTATATTAAATCCAGTTTACTCGATTTCTACTATTTATTGCTTCAATAATAGAAAAAACTGAAAACACGATTCTCAAAAAACAAATTTATCGTATAGATGACAACTCTTTTTTAAATAATAAAAAAAAGAAATTAATTTATACTTCTTCGTATATTTTTTCAACAAGAAAACTAGAATTAAGCTCATTTTCACTGAATTTTTTTTTTAATAACAAAACGCATGGAAATAAAATTATTCGTATTAAAATTTAAGAAAAATTTAACACACCGGATATCGTTTCCATTTTCTAATTTTACTTCTTCAATAATTAATAAATCAAGAATACGATGATCATGTGGTAATTACAACACACCCTAAAAAATATTAAATAGCTTCCATTATTATACATTCATATAATTATATTATATTATTTATATTATATTATAAGTATATTACATTATTTATATTATATTATAGTTATATTACATTATTTATATTATATTAGAATTATATTATATTATTTATATTATATTATATATCCATTATTACAGAGATACGCCAGTGAAAAAGACACTAATTAACATTATTGAACAATCGTAACACATAAGCAACAGACGTTCTACTATCATTGCAATCCGAATCTAAACATAAATTTACACGCACGTATTAAAAACTTTTAATAATTTTAACAACTTCCTCGCAATAATTATCCTTCTTAACCCGTCAAAAAATTCACTTTTCTACTTTTCTGTAAAAAAAAAGATGTTAAGCGACATCGTGAACAAGGTCACTTTTCCTCACGTTGCATGAACACGAATGTCTTGTTCGCATTCTTGCGACACAGCTTCGCAAGAACGTTCCTCTCTCGTTCTGAATCCAACATTCGAGGTGCGTTCACGGTCGCTACCTTCTTTTTGTACCAAGTCGTTTCTGTCATCACTTGAAGCTTCTTACGCTCTACATATTTAAAAAAGCTTGCCGAGGTGTCGTTAAAACTATTTACCGAGCATATGGCCAAGGTGTTTTCAATGCAAAAGAGTGTCAAGGGTGATTCTTTCTTTTTTGTTTCTTTTTTTAAGATTTGAAGAAACGATTCTTGATTTCCGTGGCTTTTGGATTCTCGAAGGGTTTATTACACGAAAGTTTCTCTCCATTGTTCGGCGCAGAAAAGTGAAAAGAGATTAACATAACGCTGGCATGGTAAACATCTTTTGTGTGTTGCTTTATTCACGAGAAATCATTTCAAACGAAAATCGTGTGGTTTTAAAACATTCGCGTTAGAGTACTTTTTTTTTTACGCAGGGGGAATCTAGGCTAGCTTTTATTTTTTTATTTTTTTTCTGGTAAAACATTGTTTGGGGTTTGTTTTAAAATTTTGATATAATATTAGTGAATTGATTAAAATCATTTTGATGATTAAATGATGATTAAAAGATGATTAAAATCAATTGATTAAAATACAAAATTTAATGAATTTATTATATATTATTATATCGAGAGAAATATTCTATTCTATGTTGGAATATGATCGGTTCAGAATTGTAAAATTAGAAAATTTTTGTTTAACTTTTATGTTACAATAGTGGCTGATGCGATTTAAAATAAATATTTGAACATAATTGTTAAAGTCTTCTTGTTTTATTTAACACAGTTATTTCAAATCTATCTAAATGTTTGAGACGTGGATTTCATCGCAATATTTCATATCACTAATGAAATATTATAGTTACGTTTAATTTTGAAAAATGTACATAAAGTATTGACACATTAAACGTCGAGCTAATTTTTATTCTGCGTTTTTTCGATCAAAAAATTTGGAGAAAAAAACAGATAAAAATTGTACCGAGAAAGTTAATCATTTTTACAATACTAGTAAAAAAAGACCTCATCTTTGTTTAAAATATTTCAATATAATCCATTTAATTTTGCATTCTGTAAAAAATCCTATAAAACGCGTTCGAAAAATTTGGAAGAAAAATAGCTAGAAATTGTGCCAAGTAAATCATCAAGAAAAAGCTCCTTTTTGTTTTTAATTTCAACACGATCCATTTAAAAAGCGCATACATATTTTTTATATTACATCAATTGTAAAGTATTACTTTTTAAATTTTACCTAGCGTTTAACCTATTAAACTTTGACAGCATTCAAATATTTTTGTAACACCAAAATTAGACACTCTTCCGTCCAAAAATTTTATTTTAAAATTCTTTACTTCAAGTCGAATTAATAACCATACCACGAGTCGTTTTATTAGCGATTCAGTTTCTAGAAAAAATATTTAAAGTCTACGAAGAAACTTGGTACTTTTCACAAATTTCAGTAGCTTATCTTACTTCGATCAGTTGTACAAAAACAATTATTCCTGCTTTTATTGTCTACCTTAATAAAAACCAACTAATCAAGCACCCAAATCAAATCTGAAGATATAAACGAGCAAAAATATAATCTGCCAGAATATTAAAGCGAGTAATCATGTGCAATCACCGAGCTTATAGAATTTCCATTTCGAAGATATTCAAGCTACAGAGAAAAGCGTCCCGTTGAAGACAAATTCTATTTAAAATCGATATTTCACGGTTAGTCACGGAGATACAAGACTTCAAAGCGCAGCACGCACGGTGTATAGCCACTAAACGAGGATTGGACACGGCGTGAGTCTCATTTTTCCTGAAAACGCGTGCGCCTAGTGGTGGCAGTAAAAAAAAAAAGCGCCGACTCAGCGTCTGTCACTGACCTATCTCACTGGCTCGTGGGATAGGCCAATGAATGAGCGCGAACGAGATATCCGACTGTGCGAAAAAGACACCGCTAACCAAATATTAAGAATTATGCTTCGGTTTATACGAACGTATCTCGACAACGGGAAGCGGTATCGATATGAAACAGAAAAAAATATATCGACACGTTCGCGACAGTTAACGAGCATCAACGTCCTTACAGATTATTTTACCGGTTGATTCTAATGCTTCTAAATTTTTTAACAAATTTTAAACTTCCACTATTCCAAACTTTTATCGTCAAATTATTTCTACACGATAGGTTTAATTAACGATCGACATAAAATTAACGCGACATACTGGGATAGGTCGTTATCCGAGCAGTTTTCGGTGTTTTCGTACGTAAATTTTTGGGAATATTCTACGAGGAATATTAACACTTTACCGACCGGTTCATTCGAGCGCGGATACATTGCTAACAGCGGCTCGATTTTGGCTATCGCACGGAAATATAAACGTTTATTCTTACAACCCTGTTTTTAAATCGAAATTCGTGAGAGTGCTTAGTATATCGTTTCTCTTATTATGGGGTAATTAAATTTAATTAAATTTTTAATTTTCATAATGTTGGTATTAAGCAGCAAGCACTAGATAAACGTTGGCTGCAAAAAGCCGATTAATAGGCTCCCGGTCGATGAGCGTTGGTTGCAAAAAGCCGATTAATAGGCTCCCGGTTGGTAAAGTGTTAACACTAGATTTACGAAACCCGTCAATTTGACGAAGTTCAGATTTCGTGCTTAAGTTTAACAATAATGCGTGCTAAAAATGTAAACTCAAAATGAAATTTATTAGGTTGTCCCGAAAGTTCCTACCGTTATCTTCGCGCAGTGGTTTCGTCTAGCAATTTGTTATTGTTCTATATCTGTATTGTTCAATCTAGTATTTGTTAAACGAGCGATGGAGGGAAAAATAGAGCAATATGAATCCTGTATTAAATAATAATATACTGTAACACATGAAATATCATGCATTCATTACTCACTAACAAAACGAAAGAAACTTTCGGGATGACCTAATATATAGAAAAATGTATTAAATAAATCTCTGCTTATAGAAATTTATTAATTTGAAATAAACCGAACTAATGATATTATAAAAAAATTGTATTTCAATGTGCCCATCAAAATGATCCAATCAATGCCCGTAAACCTGGTGTTAAGACAAAAATTAATCCCTTTCTTTATTGATATCTGACCGGGTTCTCTGCAGCTTGGACCTTTTTGAATATATGCTACATTTATGCAGGGGGAGATAAGCGCGCCGGGGAACGTAAGGATCTTTCTTTCTCGGTTCAGTTCTGAGACAGCATCTGATCACGTATGACCTATTTTCTAAGCGAATAAAATATAATAAAGTTAATATTATAGATATAAAAACTGAGTTTTGCTTCAATAATAAATTTCCAACGTAAATATTAACACATTCGCGTGTTAATAAAATAATATTTGTTAATAAAATACAATGTATAGATAACCACTTTTCTTAAATAGTAAAAAAGGTAACGAATTTATAATTTTTTAGAATTATTTTAACAAGAACATGTTAAATATCAAATTTCAATTACAGACTCAATCTCATCGAAACATAGTACAAAACTCATCGACGTAAAATTAACCCAAGTACCTCCCAAATCCCCAAAAAGCGTATTAAGAGCTCCATAAAATATCTACTCGAGTCAAACAAATACCATAAAATCTAAACACCCTGCGCGTAGTAACCTGTTACTAATCACCTCGATACGCGACGTTAAAGCCTGCTTTAAAAAAAAAAAAACAAAAAAAAGAGGAACAATCAAATCACTTTCCTCCAACTTGTACAAGCTCATCTCTAAAGAGATTAAAACCCAACAATTCCCAACTCATTTCCCCAGTCAGCCTATTCGCTTCGAAACAGTTGAAGCCAATCGATTCGCATTAGTCCCGGCAACTATCGCTCACCGACATCCACCTTATTGACTGCTAACCGTTCCGACCAAATTCCCGCCGACAACTTTCGTTACCGTCCGTAACCCTGGCGCATAGATAAAACAAATTAACAGAAAACCAGGTATATCGCGCGGAATTGCATAGTTACATAGGGATAGAGAAGCGTTACGCGAATTACGTTGAAAGCTCCCTCAGGAGGGCCCTGGTATCAATCTCTCCTAGCAGCGAGCAGGATTTCCCACTTGTCCTTGAAAGGGGCAAAGGACCGGTCCTTTTTATTCGCCGCGCGTAATGATCCTCAGTGGATGAGTTCACGCCTAACTACACGCGCACCGTAAACCGGGTGCACGGTTCGTTAAGGCGGATCCGCAAAACGCGATACCCACGGGAGAGGCGGCGGTGTTGTAGCTCCATTGAAATCCATTCCTGAATCCCGGCCATTCTCAATAGCGTCACGACAGGGATTTAGCCACGGGAAAAACCGATCGAAGTCCGACCCTTCGGTCCGTTTAAATCGACCCGCCAAATAAAAAGCTATTCCACGTGTCGCGTATGGGATGGGGTTTTTTTTTTTTTTTCTTTTTTTTTCTCCTTATTTCTCGTTTTGTTCACTGGTTTTTGGGAGAATGGAGTTTGTTTGCTTTTTTTTCTTTCTTTCACTGAATTTTTTATGATTCGTTGGTTACTTGTTTCTTTTTTGAGGGAGAATTTATTTTTTAGAGGGTTATTCTTGAATTAATTGATAGGATTTAATTGAGTATAGTGGAGTGTTTATTATTTAGGTTTTTAAGAGGGTATGTGTGTTGATCAGTGCTAGAAGGTGCGAGTGATCGAAATGATACATAGGAAATCTTTTGTAGAAATTTTGTAAACGAACTATGGTAGTTTTGGAGAGATTTCGTTTTGTTCACTGGTTTTTGGGAGAATGGAGTTTGTTTGTTTTTTTTTCTTTCTTTTACTGAATTTTTTATGATTCGTTAGTTACTTGTTTCTTTTCTTTTTTTTTTTTTGGTTTCTTTTTTGAGGGAGAATTTATTTTATAGAGGGTTTTTCTTGAATTAATTGATAGGAATTAATTGAGTATAGTGGAGTGTTTATTATTTAGGTTTTTAAGAGGGTATGTATGTTGATTAGTGCTAGAAGTGGCAAGTGAGCGAAATGATACATAGGAAATCTTTTGCAGAAATTTTATAAACGAACTATGGTGGTTTTGGAGAGATTTCCCGTGATTTTCTGTTAAAAGTATAAATGTAGGAATAGTAGTGTATATCGAAGTGTATATCCATAGGTAATGTTTTGCAGAAATTTTATAAATGAACTATGGTGGTTTTGTGTTGATTAATACTAGAAGTAGCAAGTGAGCAAAATGATTCATAGGAAATCTTTTGTAGAAATTTGATAAATGAACTATGGTGCCTTTGAAGAGATTTTCCGTGATTTTTTTGTTAAAAGTATAAATGTAGGAATAATAGCGTCTATCGAAGTGCTTTTACACTGGTTGACTTAAAAACTAACTAAAACTATGTTTCCTCGACTCTTTTATATTATTTCCCGGCTTTTGGAAACCAGGTTCCATCGTATCGGTGCGGTCGAAAACTTTGGACCTAGGTTTTACGAGGAGTCTCTCTCTCTCACACACATCAAGACATTCTTTACCTACATAAATATGCATTGTTTATTTTTTTTATATATTTCTCCTATTGATATCTTTGGTAAAAGTAAGTGTTCTTTAATCGTCGGTAGTTCTAGCGTTAATTATGATATGAATTAATACATATTGGAAGGAGATAAATAACGATATAAATAGAATTATGAATATTATTTAAATATTTTTAATTTCACTGGACTATT
>SMSQ01022385.1:0-10976 GCA_019453375.1 Ctenoplectra terminalis | reverse complement strand
GCGCGCGCGAGCGAGCGACTTCTTTTTGAATTAGAAATCAGTCTGGTGAACAGACAACCTTTTCGCAGCCGACTCTCGAGCTTCTTCGAGACGAACTTCGTAATATTTCTGTCATTTCTGAGCGAGAATTTATACAGAGAGTTCTCTTCTTGTTTCTTTTTGCGTTTAAGTTTTGGAGGTTGTTTGACGAATTTCACATCCTGAAAGAGGTGGTGTGTTAGATACTGATTTAAAATCGTTAGTTCGAAATAGGGTAGAAAATACATGGTGATTGTGTTTTAATCGTGTAATATAGTTTTGAAGAGGATATTACAACGCGATTAAAAGATAAATTAATGATATTAATGGGAATTTCGAAAAATAAGGTAGAATTACGAGTAGAATAAGCATTTATCGGTTAAAACGGACGATGAAATATAGGAAACTAAAAAAAAAAATAGGCGAGCTTAAATTAATTCCAGCATATCAGTCACGATTCTACTGATTTTTTTATAATTAAAAATGACTTTAATATAGAAACAAGAATTCTAAATATAATGTATAAATATATCCAGGTGTGTTCGGTAGAATGAAACTGAATCTAAACCGTTAACAAACGAAATAAGGAAAAGAACTACAGGATTTCGTAGGAATTAAAATTTTTAAGATGGCGGCGGATAAGACGGACGCCATATTGATCCAAAACCAACCGAAAGCCATCGAAGAAGTCGCTCAAGAATATTACACGGAGTACTTCCATACGATTTCCTTCAGGTTTTAGAAAAATATCACACACAGTGTTCAGAAATAGAGTTTCCATGATCAGAACTTTGATTTTTCCATTCTCCGTTGACAGTTCCGTTTTCTTCGTGTCCCGAACGAGTTAAGAAACAAAAGGCAAAGCGCATGGGAACTGGGCTGAGCCTATTTGCTCGATCGAACCGAGTAGCAGCTAGTCAAACCTCGTTACATGATGTATCGAGAAACAAAGGGAAAGAACGCCGAGTTAGCCGTCGTATATTCCCCGATACCGTTCGTGGCTCCTTTCCTCGGCCGTGTGCATTTTCAATATTGAACTCCGCGTCCGACTTTCGTCGTTTCCTGTCGGGTATGCACGCTGGGACGCGTACCGTCCCACGGTCAATCCCAGAGTATCCCACATGGCACATTGACAAGGGTCCTGGTCTCTTTCGGAGACTGGTGAAGTTTTAACATGGCCCACCGGTGGCGCACGCCGCATCGAAGATTCTAAATTTATGATCGTCGCTCTCTGAATGACAGATAACTTCCGCGAGCTTTTTCAACTTCCGATCCATCTTATTTTCTGCTATTCTGGAATTGCATTTTCGATACGGCGACCGTTTGCTTTATTTTTCGAGCGTTCGTCGAAGATGTATTCGTGTCGATTAATCTGCATCCGTATTTTTTTAAGCTAAAATTGGAAAGAAGTGTCCTAAGCCTTTCAAAAATTAAATAATTAATTGTTGGGAACGTAGATAGTTATTTTTTGTTGCAGCGAATTATTTTTATTTTCATCTACGTGTCTTATTCCATAATTCATTGCGCGATATATCAAATTTTTGTATTTCTGCTATATTAACAGAAACCGCGTTAATCTCTACGTACGTTAGAAAGGCTTTTATCTTCGAAGATCTTCGCAGTGAATGGGCGAATAAACATAGATTTAAAGAAATTTTGTTTTAAGAATACAGTGACTTTGAGGTACAACACGAACTGAGATGAATAATTTTGGAACCGCTGAAGGTTTGAAAAGATGAAAGCGGGTTATGTGACTTTCGTCAAAATTGAATTTTTTTTTGCGAATGAAGAATATACACCGACAAGATGTTCCTCTCGATACGGGTCAATTTTCGACTGAAATATATTTTTCTTCACCGTTTATTAAATAATTTAGAGACATTCGAGTGTGTTAATTAAAGTGTTTCACGTTTCCTAGGGCTTATTTCCTAGCTTCGTTGTTCCGAATCCTGAAATTTGCTAGCATATTATTTAATAAGATAGAATATTCTTCCATATTTCCAGAGGAGAAAAAGAAAAGAAAAAAAGAAATAAGATGAAAGAAAATTGAGAAAGAACGAAATGCTGGCTGGGGAGTTCGCAGTCAGTTCAAACGGTCGAGCTGTGACAGAAATGAGCTCTCGACTTTTCCAACTTTCCAATTAAGTGTGATCACGTTTAATGTCGTTTAATTTGCAGTTTAATTACCTCTCTATGGCGGTTTTGTCCAGCTGTGACGTATAACCGGGTTCGTTATTTCGTGAAACGTATTGGCACTTTGTGATTGACGCTTTTGCGTACGAACGTGTTGAGGATTATTGTTAAACTTTTGTTTTTTCAAATACTGAGTAGCGCGTGTGAGGTATTATTCGTTGCTTTTTTTTCCATATGTTGGAGGTTGTAAAAGAACATTTTGTTTTTTCGTTTTGAAGTTCAACCCAAATTATTTTCATCGACAAATTTAAAAAGACTGCGACGAGAGATATCAATTCATTTTCTTGTTTTACAGACCAAATATTGTTTTTATTAACTCTAGTATTTCGTACAATTTTAGTCTGCTCCTTTTATTTGATTTTCTTTGATTAATCAACAGGGAAAATTATAATTGTTCGTAACAACATCCGCTTTGGATAAATAAATTATTATGGAGGAGAAACACGAAGTTCCAGCGTTCGCGAATCGACGCTCAACAAATGAAACAATATCGAGTTTATTATTAGTTAAATTCGACATCATTGTACTATTATGCCGCAGCTATATGATCGAGAAATAGGTTCGAGTTCCGGATACAGGGATTCAGGAAATCACGAGCAACGATCGAGTTTCGGATTAAGGTATACTTATTTCTACCGAAGAATATAGTATAAGATGCAGTGAAAATAAATCTGTATTCGTATTCGATACAAAAAAAAAAAAAAAAAAAGAAAAGAAACGGAAAAAATTCTTAAAAATGTACCACTGCGACTTTATAGAATTTACATAAGAAATTACAAACCAGTCATTTTGTCTACTTTGGTAGTTCTGATGTTAATATTACAAACTTTTGGCGGGCAACGTAACGCGACGGTACAGAAAAGAGTCATCTTTTAATTTCTGTGGTATCATGTTTTGTCGTGCACCAAAATGGACGCTTCTCGAAATCGCGAGAACCATGACGAACCCTCGAGAACATTCGCAGCATGGCACGTGGCGGATGTTCGAGAGGATTCGCAATATTTCTATTCTTCTCTCCAAGCTTAAAAATTCAAAAGACTCTGTTCAAAGAAGTGCTTGGTGAATCAAAAGGTTTACACCCACGTAATCTTATTAGCACCCACTGTACATTTCCTTTTAATAAAATTCGTGTTTTCCTACGGTACGTTTTTACGTCCCATCCAAATCATCGTCCCAACAATAAAAACATCGAAAGAGGTCAAGCGACTCGACATCGCGTTCGACATTTCCAATTTGAGGAGTCGGAACAGCGTTCCTGAAGGATCTGACCACAGAGTGGGGAGGGTAGTAATGCCTTTTGGTAAGAGGTCTGTGAGAAGCAGCACTTACCCCAGAACCGATGCATCCAGAGCTATACGGTCTCGTTTCCAACAGCGGAATTTCTAACATATTACTATCTTTATCGCTCCGGGACAACCTCTAAAAAATGATAGGAACCGTAATGCACGAAGCATAAACCAAGTTGTATCTTTTCAACCCTTTACTGGAACACACGAACCGTATAATGCATGGTACTTGTCTGTGTTGATTCGGATATTTTTTATGATGAAAAATGGAGATCATATGTTGGGGTAAATTATGTCGCTGCTTGGTATTAGCAGTGGTAGAACTTAAGAAATTTTTAACTTACGTTTATTAAATGCAAGGTCTATTATGTTTGTATTTTTGGGTAAGTTTGTCAAAAGCTACAAAAATTAATTAACGATTATATGAGGTGAGTCGAGGGTGGTTGGACCATTTTTTGGAAAGGAATCATTGTATTTTGGAACATATATAAATCATACTTCGCGACATTTTAAAATATTTATTTCCTTTTTTAATCAAGAAATACTAAGATTGAAAATGGACGGTCTCACCCGCGTGTTCGGATCAGAGAGAAAAATATAATACAGGAGAAAATTACTTTCAATTTTCCGTATAAATCACAAATCTTCCCATGCTTGGAGCATCCATCATGAAACAACGTCCACACCTTACACATTTAACCCAATCCTCGTTCGCGGACGTTTCGAAGTAGTTTCTTTTTTAGCTTTACTTTCTAGTATGCGCTTTAATTTAATTTACGTCAATCGTAGAATAATAATTAAGTCGATTTATTAGTTTTATTTTGAGATATTAATACTGGCCGGTCTCTCCCGGTGATCGAACCATTCCAGACTTACCCGCTACAATAATCGTTAACCCTTACTCTGTAAACCAAGATCATTTCTGTCCATTGGATCCAAAACGACAAGTCAACGGGACCTTCGGTCCCTCCCATGAAAAGATTTTGGTATCCGTCGTTCTCCAAATTTCGGCGCGGAGTGGATGGACGGTTTAATCGGCGGTCAGGATGAACGAGCGTACAGTTTGATAGAGTATCGGGTGGCGCTTAACAAACGGCAAGTCGACGTTTGGATCAGATATTATTTCAGGTCGAATTCATGGATGGAGGCGAGGAGGGGCAGGGTCATACATGGACAGAAAGAGAGAAACAGAGAGAACGTATAGTGGAACGGGAGCAGAGGACGCGATTTATCACTCATCGGTGAAAACGAGCGTAACACCAGCACCGTATAATTGCGCGTATATCGTTGACCCGTAGTTATCGCCGATAACCGGAATCATCGATCGTGCGCACCCCTCATTTTCCGCACGATTTTCGATTACCATTCGACGCGTTTACGAGCCGTCAATAACTACGCGGATCACGATAGACGGCCGCGTGTGTGCACGTATCGAAAATCGTCGCTCGACGAAACACGTACGTTATTACTCTAGCTTTCGACGAGACACCAGCTTCATCCCTTACCAACAGCCACCTCACACCCCTTTCATTCTCCGCACTCTAAACTTCCAAGTTTCCACGATGGAACGCGAAAGTTTATGCACCGCATAAGGTCGTGCCGTGTAAATTCTTCGTACAGCCCGATATCCGTTTTTATAGTCGGTTTAAGCACCAGCTCGACGACTATACCACTCGTCCGACCGACTGCCCCTTGTTTCTCAGTCATCCTCATTTTTTACCGTATCCACGGTCGCGCGAGTTTATGATTCGAACAGCGAAAGATTGCGTTATCGCACGGCTAGCTTGCCACCACTGTGCTGGGAATAGCTATCGGTAACAACAACCGGTACGCATTGTATTTTACAGTGGCTCGAGGGTGAAACCGGGTAGCTAGATCTGTTTTCCCTTCGCGAGTTCGTTACGAGTAAGCTTTTACGCGACGCTGAGCGACTGCGATACGCGCGTAATCTTGGCGCTGAAGCGGCGCAGCCAGGAAAGTTAAATGAAAAATTGTTTTTCCCTGGCTGGTGGATTGAACAATACTCGGCACGAGCCTTTTATTAAATGGCCGATAAGGATCCTCGGACTTCGCTGCTGCGCGTACGTGCGTCGAATTTTAAAACGTACTTAACACCGAAGGATGGAGAACGCTTGCCGAATCTACGCTCGCTAAAAGTTTTCTACTCCTTTAATTGGATCCTTTTCTATTAACGGCTCTCTGCGAGTTATCGTCCTCCAGGCGTGCTGGATGTCTGAATGGAAGTATTTTTTTCCTCTTTTCTTTTCATTTCTTTTTTGTCTTTTTTTCTTTCTTGTCCCTTTGAGCTTCGATAGGAAAGATGTGTGGGAACGGAGTTTTTATTTTCTGAGAGATGGTGTGTTTAACGTTCTGTGGGGTCTGATAGAATTTTTTTTTTAGTTAAATTTTGTTAATCTTGGATTTCTTTTTCTTTCGGATTATTTTAATGTTACAGAATATTATTAATTTGTTTTATCGGCGATTAAAAGATTTTTATCATTTCGACCGTTGAGTGAATCTAGCATCGATCTAATCTATCGGAGATTAAATTCTTAGTTACTTTCGTTTTGAAATAGATCGATAATATATGTTTTATTTGATGAATTAGAAATAAAATTTGTACCAAGAATAAAACAAATATTACTTTTTATAAATATACTTTTATAATAATTACTTATAAAATAATGTAACGCGAGGATTCAGATAATTGTTGTTTAATATTTTTAGTATCGTAAGCAAGAAAGTAGCGTAACATTGTAAGAATGGTGTGTACGTTCAAGAGTATCCTAAAGGTCAGACCTAAAAATTATGGCGTTCTTGGGATATCATAAATAACAAGCAATAGTCTTCGATTACATTTCTAAGTGATCGACTAGTCTTTTGGGAAAACTTATTGTGGAACTGGGTATCTTTTTTAGGGCCCACCAATTCAGGTAACGCAAGGGTCGATCCTTACACGAATCTCAAACTACGGCTTTTCTTTCTTAGAACGTAAGAACGACCATAAATTTTACAAAACCCACAGGAGCTGTATTCCCTTGCACGTACTTCTTTCGTATTACGTTGTATTCATTAATGCATACATTCATCAGGTCTTTGTATTCTTTTTCAAAAGCTTTCTGTATTTCGAAAAAAAAAGAAAAATAAAAGAAAAAAAGAAATAGCGTGAACTGAGGTTAAATGAAGCAGAAGCCTCAATTCCACATCAAAAATATATAAATTGTGTCAAAAATAACATCAGAGAGGGTTGGCGTCGAACGTGGATCAAGTATAATGGAACAAAAATCCACAGCATACTTAAAAATTTCTCTCAACAAATTCCAAGTGAGAATTTAAAGCAAAAGAAAAAAAAATTGTAATGGTTCTAATAAGAACGAGATATTCCTTATTCGCTCTCATCAAACCTGTTAAAAAAGACGAACCGTTTACGATAGCTGCTCTAAAATCATAACCACCCACCACTTCCTGTTCGATAGCAGAAAATTTGAATTTCAAAGTCGAGTATACAGAACTGAACCAAACACGGTACTAATCTCACACAAGCGTATAAAAAATACGATGTACTTAAACGATACTGATCTGTTCAACAAAATTTGAACGAGCCTTTACAGAATCCCCTGTAGCTAATGAGCTAGGCGTCGATGTGACACATAACCCCCATAAAAAAAAAAAAGAAAAAATAAATAGCGTGAACTGAGATAAGAAAGTTGGTTCACAATGTAAAAGTAGCACTGCGATCGATCATAATTTTTCGTGGACCTTTTCTATATTACTAAGTTTTACGAAGAAAGCTTGAGCGCGCTGGAAGTTATAATACAACATGAATAATAGTGGCTCGTGAAAAGAGAGCGACATTGTCGTCAAAATTCATAGAATTTTTTCCATCTCCCTCGCGTTTGTTTAAGCCAGTTAGTCAAGCTTTTCGAGCGCTTTCGCGAACGTCGAGCGTTTTTAATTTACTTTTCGTTCGCCTCCCTAACTCTGCAAAACATTACTACCGTGCGACGACTGTCTTTGCCGAGAAGACGTGTGCATACCTTTAAGAGCACCCTCGACTCTTAGAGTACACTTCGTGGAGTGTATAAATTGAAGAAGGTCAATGATTCGTTACCACGTAGGAAACATCGATTTTCCTTTGATCATCGTCGAGTTACGTTCGGCGAAGTTGGCACTTAAACGAAACTTCGCTCGCAAGGAATTCTTTTGCCGGGGTGTTTGCATCGATGATTTAATAGTCGGTCATCAGCATTATCGGGTAAAGAGGGAAATAAAAGAAAGTTTCGTTCAACTTGAAAAGAACTTTTTATGTTTCTTGTAACATAAAAAAAAAAATCAGACTATTCGAAGAGTTGAATATCTTAAACAAGCAAAACATTTATTCAAGATCATGTTTCTTAATATTTCAAGATTATCGACAGATCGTTGATTTAATACTTACAAGGATTGTTACTGAGTCGACACGCGTCGATTTTTATGAAATTTTGATACGATATAAATCTGGAAAAAATATTAGACACGTATTCTTTTATATCGGGCGTCGTTCGCTTTGAAGCGGTGATATCAGCCCTCAAAGTAGGGGATGAAAAATCTATTCGACGGTATACCTTGAAAACTATTGGAGACAGAAAGAAAGTTTAAATGTCTATTTTGTAATGTCGAATCCAACTGTGTAAAAAGTTAAAAAGAAAAATTAATTCGTTTAAAAATATTTACACCTTTGTGGGCTGATATCACCTCTTTAAAATAAACGATGACCGATATAACAAAAAATCGTTTGATATTTCTTAAATACTTTTTAAGTATTTTTTAAATACTTTTTAAATATTTTTTCAAGATCTATATCGTATGAATATTTCATAAAAATCGGCGTGCGTCGACTCCATAACATTCCTTATTTCCAAAAGAAGAGGGTTTCTTCTATTACTTCGTCGAGTCAATCTTCCCAACGAACCATCTCGGCCATCATGGACTGCATATTTCTCTCGGTGCATCTGTTACGAGTTTGCGAGACCGTAATCGGAATTTTGTAACAACGAGAATACTTTATCGGCGAGAAAATTGTTATTACAAAGCCGTTTAATTAATTCATAATATCCATCGCGACGATGAAATTCTCTTTGTCCGTTGACCGGTAGTCATGGCAACATCGACGCGCCGACAATAGAAAACTTTCCTCGGAGAAGGATATTCACAGTCGGTTGTTCCATCGTCATTATACTCGCGACGAGCTCGTTGTGTTTTCCTGGAATTTCTAATGATCGCTCAACTACGTCCAACCAGACATTTTTCTCATTCTATCGAAAAAAGAAAAAAACAGAAAAAAAGAAAAAAAAGGGAAAAAAAGGAAAAAAAAATGGTCACACGAGAGCATAAATGTTCGCGAACGCAAAGTTTCGAGGCAAGCAACGTTGAAATTGCTAGAATATTTCGATGATAGAGATGATAAAAAAAAAAGAAAAAAGAAAGAAAGAAAAAAAATGGGAGAAAAGAGAAACCAGGCCGTAATTGAAAAGTTCGCGCTGCGCGACACTCGCGAAATGCGCGGCTACAATTGGTAATCGCGCATTCTTTCGTTCATTTCGCGGCCGTGTTTAATTACTGACCGTGCGCGATCCCATTTTATCGATGAATGCGCGCTGACGAGCGGCCCAAATGCGCCCTTTCGATTGAAATCATCTATCCGGATTCAACGACAATGTCACGTGCACCGCATTCGGGTCAGGGCTTGTAAACGAACGTTTAGACAAACGGAGACACGTTGACGTTTTTGAGAATCGAGATGTATAATTAATGACGATTGAACCCTTCGCGAATGGAGGTGTCAAATGGTTTCTTCTGAATTTATGTCGGTACCAATGGTCGTGCTTGTAATGAGAATAAACGGGTAGGAGAGAGTTTATGGTAATGTATCTTTATTGAATGTACTCCGGTTCGTATGAAGCTTGTAAATGACGTTTGCGAATTGGTTGAATGGAGCTTTGAGATTCATTAGAGATCGAAATTGAGTGGGATTTATATACAGCAATGATTACGATTCGATATCGAGCAAATATAATTTTGTATTTTATTTTTTACCTTAGTCAATTTATTCGAAACCATTCGAAATGAAACGTCCAGGATTTAAAGAGAGCAAATTCATCGTCGAAGTAAAATTAGAAAATGGTTTCAAATATAAAAAAGTGGTCGAGGAATAGAATTGAACTTAAATATTGTCTACAATTTATTCTTCTTCCCTGAAGCTCTCCGATTTAACGAAAATACTTACATCCTAATTTATAACTTTAAACTAAATTAACATCGCTTTTTTCCCGACGAACTCCAAACATTTCAGTCACAATATCTACTTAAAAAAAAAAGCAAAAAAAGATTGTACATCTCAGATTTTCACCTTTGCACAAACCATTTATTCAAGATTGAAAGAAATCTAACTCATCATCGAACTAAAACTAAAAAATGGTACGAAAATAAGAAGAAGATCAAGGAATAGAATTAAATTTAAACACATCCTAATTTATAATTTTAAACTAAATCAACTCTTTTCATCGTAATCTCCAAACATTTCAGCCACAATACCTACTTACAAAAAAGAGAAAAGAAGAAGAAAAAAAAATTGTAGGTCTCAGATTTTCACGTTTGCACAAATAGGTCCTATGAACACTAGTTTGATCGATCATTCGAACAGTGCAAAAATCTACAGAAGAATTCCAATTAACCAAAAGTCAGCAAAGTTGAAGAATCCATCACCGGTCGACCTTGTGCATCCAGAAGATGAATTACGATACGTCACTCCCCATCGATCAAGAGCAAACTCCGGAGACCTCGATTGAACTTCAAACTTGCCTCAACTCATAAACCAACAGCATTCTTTAAACGTGTTTTCAGCTATCCATTCTGCTTACGTATCCGTAAACTGGGCTCCATTTAAATATTTGTCGCAATTATCATCGGTTGCAATTATCAGTGGCTGAAAATTCGTATCAGTTGACATTGTTCCGCGTCGTGGAGGGATTCGAGGGGGATAGAATTATTGCTAGGAAGGGCTCGATTTTACTCCGGTTTCTGCGATGCTCCGGTTCTGCGCGTCATAAATTCCATCCGTTCGCTAGGGACAATCGTTAGGGAGTTAATGGGGCACGGTGGATCAAATTTCGGGACGACGTGGTCGTTCGTGGTTAAAGAAAACGCAGGGAAATGTTAATATCGTGAGAGAAAGCAGTCTGAGAGGAAAACAATTACAAAGTGACAATGAGTATAGTGGGTCTCTTGGAAACATGGCGGTGGTTCCTATGTGAAATAGCCTGCGGTACGGAAGAGCTAGTCGTTCTAACCTGTAGGACGCCCGAGGCCTTTTGCACAATAGTTTGTCAACTAATGATATTAATGAATTCATAAGTTATGAATTAATATAACTTGTAAGCTTCTGTTGCATAAACTGTTTTTATAATTATATATCTTATCAGTTAAGCTATTAATATTATT
>SMSQ01022379.1:0-22735 GCA_019453375.1 Ctenoplectra terminalis | reverse complement strand
ACGAAAAAATACGAACAAATTTACATAGCTCGTGTTCGGTGCAAAGCATAATTCGGTAAATAAATCAACTTTAAACAATTCGATCTATTTTTGGATCGAAAATACGATCAGTTAGTCGCTGTAGCGTCCGGTGTATTGCCAATAGCGATTCGTCATCAAACTAATTGTAAGATTTCAATTCGTTATAGGTCTTTGATCAAAGTACACCGAATAAATCATAATTTCACAGAAAATTGTCACTTTTCAAGTTACAGTTTTCAACTGACAACGTTTAAAAGCGTTGTACGACAATGTCGTTTGCACGACAATTGGAACTGTTCTGTTACATTTACGATTTCCATCGTTAAAAGTATCGTACAAGATATCCTTTTGTTTACTTATAAAATTTATTCAAAAATCTCAACAACTTCAACGAAATGAGCATTACGATTAAAACAAAACAACTATCATTATTGTACTTCGAATGAATAATAGTCCTCACTGAAGTTATGAAAGCGCCTGGTATTATCGACCCTATCTCGAGTAATATACGCATCGCTTGAAAGTTATCCTAAGAAAATGTATTTTAACCATAATATAGTGTCATAGAAGAATCATACCAGAATCGTATTATCAATATGCGTACGCGTGTCATCGATATGCGATTAGGTATTAAATGCAATGTATCAACGTTTATTATTTGACTAAAATGTTTTGATAAAATTAATCGTTAAGTCTTAAATTTGCACAACGTAACACTTCTGAAAACATGGAAAGATCAACGAGAGGTTACATCTTGTCATTGTAACGTTTTACCAAGATAAATACAAAATTGTGCGTTGTATTACGTTTTCGCGTGTTACTAGACGGTATTTAATTTATTACGACTAAAGAAATAGTGGTAAAACGGAATGTATATAGGTATATGTCGTGCGAAAAAAAAAAATAAAAAAAAATAAAAAAAAAAAAATAAATTCCAAGTATTCGACGAAGGTATGAAGCACGACGCAAAAGGATCACGACGACGATAATTGAGGGTTGCACAACAAGTTGTCGTAATATTTAGCAATGCTGGGTTAGATAGTACTCGAGTTTCCTGCGCGTCCTGCGACTCTCTCGACTCGTCGCGCGAATCTTCTCACTATTGTGTCCTCACAATTTTTACACACTGTTAGATTTCTTAAATTACATAATCGGCACAATTGTTGGAAATATCCTTGCTCTAGCAAATTTCGATTGTTTTGATTGGGGCTTTTTTTTTCTTTTCGTATCGCAAAAATTCAAATGTGTCGATTTGGCCTAGAAAGATATAGATTATTTCAATGTGCAATAAGGTAACGAGCGATATCCTAAATTTGATAAGGAATAACAGAAATTAGCGATGACGCGAGTCGCGGAACGTCTTACACTTTCTCCTGCGTCGTCGTGATCGTCCTTGAAGAACATAAACCCTACTGGTATCTAGCGGGACAACTATGCAGCCTAGTGTAACAAGAAACTTTTATAGAATGCGTTCTGATGTTCACGCTTTCGAGTAATCGAAGAAAAAAGTTTTTCTACATTCTTCGCCTAATGTTTAACGAACCACTTGGTTTTGGAACAATTCAGCGTATCGCGTGTACGTACGTATCTAGAATTTGTAAAATTTTGTGTTACATGACTGAATCGGAAAACATCGACTAGGACGCAAGGATTCTTACTACCAATAACGAGATAAGAAAGAGCACCGCGCAGCGCAGCATAGCCGACAAGCTATCGAACGAGATGGACACGGGCAACGGTTATAATTTTTGTACGATGTCGAATTTATCCTTGAAGCCGATCGATTCCTTCTTCGGGTCATATTTCTTGCGGGCAGCCAACTGGGCTCTAAGTTCTTTGGCGCTCATCTTAAGGTTCAAACCCTGTCGTGGCTCGTTGCCGGCGACGCTCCCGTTTCCGGTACCGAGCACGTGCTCCATCGTCGACTCGTTCTTAATGCTGTTCCCGTTCTCTCGGCCAGCTTCCTCGCGTTCGCTCTCGTTCTCATTCTCGTTCTCATTCTCGTTCTCGCTTCTGGTCGACGTTCTCGTCGCATTTGCCGACACCGTGCTGCTCTCACTGTGCGACGTGTCGTTCGAACCGCTCGACTTTTGCGCGATCTGAAAACAAACATTATCCTTTACTTCCTCACCTCTTCGGTCGCACCGTCTCCTCCAAAACATATGTACGTGTACGTGTACGTGTACGTGCCTCGTCAATTCTGTATACATATTAGACAAAAGAAGCACGGATGGTAAAAGAAACTCGTGTCACGTATCAAGGTCGATCGAGCTGCGGTGCGCTACTTTTTTCTCAAATATGCGCTACCAAACGACGGGAAATCAATCGCGTCGAAAAAAAAACGGAATGACATTGAAATCGAGAGAATCTTAACCGAATTTTTGATCGTGAGAAAAAAAAAAAAAAAAGAAAAATTCACGGAAAAATCCGAAAGGGTCGAGTAAAACTGTGTCGTGCCTGTAGAAAGTAAAAGCGTAGATGTGACAATTAGTAGAAGCGTTATGTCGCTACGTTCTTTCTTTCCACCTTCGAGGAACGAAGAAATTCGAACGAACAAAACGGATTAAAAACAATGAACAAATTTATAACGACCTTGGCTCCTGATGCAATATTCCGAACGGTACTTAAAGAAATTCCATCGACTAAAAGCAAGAACGAGGGAAAACCGGTTCTAAACCACAGTTTAAATCTCGTCGAAATAACATTAGTCGGTCTCTGTCCTTCTCCGGTGTGCTGCTATCGCACTCGGATTTGAAAAACTCAGTTTTCACGAAGTTACTTTCGATCATGATTCTGTTAATATAATTGCGATAGCGCAACAAACGAAAACGCTCGATACATGTGTACGCGCGGCTAATAATCCCGCTATCGATGACTAACACTAACAGAAGCAACAGTCGCAGGCAAAGATGATGTTTATGCATCAAGATGATGTAATCTCTGCATAAAACTTCGAGAATCTATGTCGCGACATTGCTGCATCGTTGCCGGTATCCCGCAATTCAATTAATTCCAGCAACGACAACACTATGTTTCGTACGCAATCGAAGATAGTTGGGACTAGTCGAAACTCTAACCGATAAAAGACGAGTAATTTTGAAGACGAGTAATTTAATTTTTAACGACGAGCGCGCGCCTTTCGAAACGAAAAAGGAAAAAACTGCGATTCAACGACGTAAACTAGCAGAACTGGTTAAATAAATGGTTAAGTTGGTCGTGTATTGTCTGGTCATGGTTAGATTTAATTATTCCCAAGCAAAGAAACACGATTCGCAACGAGTGCGCCGATTCCTTTCGAAAGGGGAATCCCCGTTATCTGCATATGCATTCGGCGTGGCTTTTTGGCACGCTTTCTTCGAAAATCGCTTGAACGTGACACACGGAAACCGAATAAGATCGGATAACGGATCTTTAGAGTTAGTCGTTACCGCGACGAGATTTCACTGGTTTCAACGTTTCTTCGACAGCCACGCGGGATTGAAAATCGGAAAAATCGGAAAAATCTTTAAAGATCGTCGTTATTCGTACTCGGAGCAAATGGTTTTCCCTCTCGTTCGCGTACACGCGCATGCCACACGATTGCTCGATTGCGCAATAGAAAACGGTGGCAGGAAGTTGACTAGCCTGTATAGAGGCAATTAATTATTTACTACACGAGTGATCGAGAGCTTGCGATACCAATATACGCGATCTTTCGAAAATGGCAAGGAACGTTCGATTAAATTGGTCAAAGAACGCGTAGAAGCAGCGCTCGTGGAAACTAACATATATGTGTATACTTTTATTCATCTATATTACATTGTTCTTTTTTATCCCGATCCATACTGCCTGTATCTAGTAGATTGGTACGTTGTATTGCACGATCGCGGATACGCGTGCGTCTTCGATTACGTAGCGCGGAACAACGCGAAATTTACGTAATTTTACGCTGCAAAAATGAGCGGATATCCGGTGAATCCTATCGACAGAGGACGAATCTTTCAATCGCGAGATAAGTTGCCACGATCGGTACTCCTGAGACAAGGGTATCGCAACGAGACGATCGAACGCGTGTATTCCACGAAGACGAATTAAGGCCAGTGACGTACAATTTTGTAAAAGAGCAACTTCCTCCGATTAGTGCCATAATTGTTATATCCTAGAATGCCTACGGTCATATCGTTCGAACCAAACGAAACGCCTATTTATAGCGATAATCAAGCGAATCTGGCTAACGTATATTTCGGTTAGGAATTTTTCTCAGAAAACGAATTGTACGAAACATGCGAGAAATGAATCTTACGATATGACTTTTATTCGTGTCTTATCGTTTGCGAACAAAACGAATGAGTCACTCGCACAAACGCTCACCTTCGACCAACGAATCGCGACGGAAGTCCGAAAGAGGAAAATGGTTTTTCTAGTAACTTCGCTTCTCAAGGTAGGGAAAGGAGGAGGGAGAGGGGGAGGGGGAGGGGGAGAGGGGGAGAGAGAGAGAGAGAGAGAGATTGTTCACGATTCTGAAAGACCTTGAAAAAAAATTCCCAAGTATTTCATTTTGCTTCGTAGCAAACCGAGATTCTCCTCGAACGTGACACCAAGAAATAAATTAACGTACAAACGAAATACTCGATCGTGTATTAAATTTCAATACTACTCGCTCACCACTAAACACGGTAAAGTGTATATCAGTGGAATAATACTAAATCGCAAATAGGTGACTTAATTTCTGTCTGTAGGATAATCTAGGGCATTGTTAGAGAAGAACAAAAGTATTTCGTCAAACAAAATGAATGATCGAAAACAGAAGGTATGGAACGGAAATGAACATTCGCGGAGGCTGCGATAATGATATCAACCTCTATGCGTGTTATCGTTCGACCGTGTTTCACCGGAAAGCAACAGGCGAACGTAGTACGCGATACATTATCGTAATGATTTTTTGTTTTTAGATCGTAGGTACATAGGGTGTAAAATATACAGCGCGTCGAAAGAGTGTTAAAAAATTCTAAAACACTTTCAAGCATGCATACACGATGCAGCAATTAAGCGATCGTAACATCTGTTCTGCGCGAGAAAGATCTTTAGCATCGATAGACGATAAATTCTCATGATGTTTCAAACGAGTTATGAAACAAAAACTGCGTTTGGATAAACGCGGATTCCCAGGTTTAGCGGATATATTTTTGCGTCAACGGTCCGCGTCACTCGAACACCGTGTCTCGCGCAATGGATCCGCCGTCTTTTTTGTAGGAGCATAAGAAAAAAATCGAAATTCTCCGTTTCTACTTGTTTATTCGAGCGTTGGCAAACGATGCGGTGCAGCGAACGGAGTTCCACGTATGGCGCGCTAACGTTTTTCTCTCGACCCGCTTCTACCAGCTAGTTGGGGTGGGTAAACACAGATGTTGAGAGCGTAGCCTGATGAAAAACTTATGTGCTTATCTCTAAATACGTTAAAAAACGATCGTCGCTTTATATCCTTGGAGAAACAACACTTCTACTTTGCGTTGATAAGACACGTCGTGACACAGATATTGCACCACGGTTATTTATAGAATCAAAATCCACCTTGATACCAGGTACAATATTTACACCCGAAAAACTCATAGAGACGATCACGCTTAGAAACATAAAACACATCGTAGGTTCCTATTACGACGGAGAAAAAAAAACACAGCTGATTAATTTGGCCAAAGCCAAAAGTGTTGGTGCGATACGATCGTGTCCAAAGATGTTATCGAAGGGAAAACAATATGCCAGTTCTTAATAAAATTTCATAATTATATATAATAATAATAATAATAAAAATAAAAAAGATGCACTTTAGGATCGTTAAAAAATATTCTAAAACTTCTTGTATCAAAAGTTGGATACAGTTACTTTTACCACGATGAAACTTAATTAGCGGTAGCTGTGAATGATTTCCGAAAGTATGTGCAATATCTTTGAAAGTGATTCACAATGAGAAACGAGTAGATACGAGTAGCGATCACGTAGGTACCTATTAAAAAAGTTATCACTCTACACGAGGGGTCGGAGCGAATACTCGAACGACCTAGATATATTTCGAAACAACAACAGGTGGACTCTCGATTCGATTAGGATTTTCGTGCGTCGAACAAGAGGTAATCTTGAGAACTATAATCGAATTTGAACGTTGAAGAACGGTGGAATAAACGGTATATACGTACTTCATCGGTCGATACATTGTTGCTGCAAAATTCTTCTTGCTCGATACTATTCGGATTCTTCTCCGGGGTCTTGTTCACCTTGACGTTCGCCATGGTGCCCTTGATAACGATGTTGTTGGCCCTGAAATATTCGTCGGCCTCTTGGTCGACCACCAGAAGCTTCGTCTCGTTGGGGAAGGCCTTTATGCGTTCAACAACCTGCTTATGGGTTTCGTTTGCTATGTTGATCTCATTAACCTCGATAATTCGATCACCTTGTCGTAAACCAGCAGCTTGACTTGGAGAACCATCGTCCACCTTACCGATAAATTGACCGTTTTTTCCCTTTTCCGCGTGCAAATTGAACCCATAACCGTCGAAATCGTCCCACTTGACGATATGGCAAAGTCGTGCACACGGAATCTTATCACCCTTTAAGGAAGACATATCTCACCCTCCTAGCTAGTGTCGCGCACAAAATGAAACGGAAAGCGGCTGAAATGAATCGAGGCTACGAACCGACAAGTGTACGATAAAAGAAAACGAAGAAAAATAACGCTCTACGCGAATGACTATGAGAAAGTTTGCACACTTTGTCGCACCGCAATCGGTAAGAAGATTTTCTTTGGAGAATCGGCGATCGAGGCGCGGCCTTACGGTTCGTCCGTACTTCATGCGGTGGCTGGGTGACTAGGTGACTGGTTAGCTGGCAGCAGGCTCAGCCTCGCCGATTTTCGTCTTCACCTGCCACGAGGTGATTATTCGAACCGACTGGCGGTATGCACCGTCGTAAATCGAAGCGAATCCGGTGGCCAACAGCGTGGGGGACTCGAAACTTAAAGGTTGGTTCACGCGTACGCTGGATCACGCGCGCCAATAGTCGCGATCGAATTGTCAGATAGAATCTTTGGAAATATCACAGATCTAGATGTAACCGATCGAAACCAACACGTTATTCTACACAACCAACAAGGAATTCATCCAAGAAACTGACTTGGTCGCTGACTTGGTCTAGAGTCTAGAAACCGAATACACAAGAGCGAGCGAGAAAGGAAAAGAAAGAGTAGAATTGAAACGATCAAGAGAAGGGGAATAAGGAGAACGAAGGTGAACGCAGCTCGCCGATCGCAACGATGAAGTGGGGGTAAGCTCGGTGCTGCTATCGCCTGCGTCCTAACTGATGTAGCACCACCTGTCGGTACGTTAACGAAATTTAACCGAAATGGCCATTCTATGGCCAAAACCCAAGACGTTCCACAAAATATTATCAAAATTTGTTACATTTTATCCGGTTATATCAACGTGTACGTATCCTTCTTTCCCACCGTATTGCTCCAAACAAACGCGTTTCTTCTTACATCGAAACCTTAACTGTGATTATTCTTTACGATCGTTCTTTTATGACAGAGAAGATTAAAAATACCTGTTGCATTTGCGAGTTGGATGAACGAAGGTTGTGTTCGTACGTAACATAAATCGGACAATGGAGTCGTCTTAAAATCTTCGAATCAAGATTTTCACGGACTCGCGAATAATACATCAAAGGGTGTAAGAACCAATGATTTCTCCACAGCCAATGCAACATCGATACATACTCTTCGTTGAGAAAATTTCAAATTTTTTCTCCGAACCAAAATTAAATCTGGAATGAAAAAATTCTATTCTACTATTTTAATTTACTTTCACATAAGGAAACACTTGCTCGCTTCTATCGTTTTGTTGCGCGTAAGAAACAGCTATCCGGTAATTTTCGACGGATGAAAATTTTGAAAGATAACAAATTTTTGATACGGTTCGAGAAAGTTTCGAAACTGCGCGGTATGCTTGTACGGAATAAAGTTTTTCGTAAATTAGAATTTTTATTTATTTACGCCTTCGAGATCACCGATTGTACAGATACAATTGTTGATGCACGAAATCACGTAAATCCATGCTATAATCGGTACGGAAACTAGGATACATACCACGGTCTGTAACATAGGAACATGATGTAATAAAACAATCGTCACGATACGAATCCAACAAATAAGTGTACGAGTACGTGCATCGTGATAAAAGAACGCAAATCGTGCGATAACATAGCGGTGACGAATTTGTGATAAAGCGAGCGTGAAACGATTCGATTCGCAATGGAAAGAGTTCTCCGAATATCTTGCAAATACATGTATCTTTTACCTAAAAAGATGATGCTTCTAAAACTTTGTCGCTTCCTTTCTGTTCGTGCGCGCAAAGAAATGATTTACCTTCGTCTAAAACTGTTTAGCCATTCATTCTGTTTCGTTTATCGAGTGATTTAATTTTTTTAACACAAAAACGTGTACGAATGGTGAATATAGAAACGTATAAAAATTGTAAAATGTTAACTACAATCCGGTATTGTTTACTTGATCGGATTGTTTACAGAATTGTATGCAAAATATTCGCATATGTGGACATCTAATTTCTGCTTGTGTATCTTCGTATTTTACCGATGACGAATCGCGATGATTAGATGATTAGATGATTCGATGATTCGATGATTCGATGATTCGATGATAAGATGATTAGATGATTAGATGATTAGATGATTAGATGATTAGACAATTAGACGATTAGATGATGCATCGACGCATCGACGCATCGCATCACACTTCTGTTCTGTTCAAACTTCGTACTTGTGTTAAATACATACATATGTACACCGGGGATGTTCGATTTGAAAATCTAATCTTAGGCAAAGTAATTTCTATTGAAAATAAACGGTAACAAAGGACGAACAAAATTAGTTTTAGTACGTGGAATCGTAGTTTCTCGATGAAATTAGTAACCAATAGCAAGGAAGCGTTTATTAATTTAGATCGAGTCGTATTCGATTATATCAAGTTATTCATTTTATTTTTCAAATAATATTTAAGATCGTTAAATATAGTTGGGAAGAAATGAAATGATTACTCGATTTTAAATTAAATATAAAATTGTAAGATATGGCGTAGGGCTATCGACGCGAATCGTACAATCCTGAGCCGTGAGCGTGGTGGATGCGCGAAATTGGATGCGCAACAGTTACCGTAATGGTGTGCGATGCGCAAGGCGGACGTAGCGGTTGTTCGAACACTGGTCAAGTATAGTTGTCGTTGATGCATTGCGTTGCGAGTAGTTTGTTATTGACGGTGGTTCGTTTCCTTGGCGCGTACAGTTGTGAAAATTAAGACGCGTAATGCTAATAATCGGCGTTAAGGATAAAATAGTGATCGTTGGGTAGATCGATTCTTCGTAGGAGGGACAACGGATGAATATTTGTAAGCGAACGCAGTAAATCGAATTATCGGATTAAGCAAAATGTGGAGCCCAACGCACGTTCAAGTGACAGGTAAGCATAAAGGAACTTGGAAGCAGTTGGTAAACGTAGCGAGAATAGAACGTGATTCGTGGGGCAGGTGGTTCGCACCGAAACAGATGTACCGTAAACCAATTATTGCTTACGCGTAACATAGGTTACGTATCCTTCGTTTAACGTAGAATCTAGACGATCGAAATCTTTCAATCTCGTTATAGGTTGCCAGAAATATGTTTACCGAGAAAATACATCGTTTGCCTCGTCTCGTGGTATGTAATATGCTTTTCTATCGCGAACGATGCGCCTCTTGCTTAAGCGACCTCATTCGTCCGAGTATTTTTAAATGGTTAATGTAGATCGTCCTAAGTACACCGCGGTAATTTGTCTTGACTAACTTTGTCTTTGCCACTGCAAAGGTTGGGAAAAGCGAGCGTTGAAGAGAATTTTGATCGCGTTCAAGTGCAGCCTCGCGTAACGCGATAGACGGATTGGGAAGAGGCGGTGAAAACTGAAATACTTTGCAAACACGAACGCTGGTTTAGCCAACGAGATAGCGATCTTATCTGTGTACTTGCATATTTTCATTGCTCGTATACATCAACGGTATGAATAGCATGAACAGCATGAACGGCATGAACAGCATGAACTCGAGCATTCCCGTTCCTCGGAAGATGTATGCAAAAATATTTTTACACTATTCTAAGCCGGACGTCTAACGTCAAAGTCATGAGACACTGGTTACATTTTGCGACGTTTCCAAATCGCGCCAAAAGAAGGACGATGTATTTAAAACGCGCGCGATCATCCACGGCCCAGATATTCGATGAGGCAATCTCTGAAATCTGGTTTGCTTATTCTGCTCGATAAAATTTTTCACGATAAATATGTACCGGTACAAAGAAATCCAGAAAATCTTATCCTTTTACCAAACACCCAATTTTTTGTCTATATTTTCGATACGCGCTATATCTTCGAACTATTTATGTTTTTGCTTCAACATTTAAACTGATTATTTTTTCTATCAACACGATCCCACGAAGCATCTACGTGTTGGTTGACAAGCTTTTTACGGTTTCGTTCGACGCAAAATAGGTAGTGTGAAAGCATACGTAGCAGCAGCCACTGTCCCCGTTTTCATTCGTACATCCAAGTCCTCCGGCCAGGATCGTAATCGTATCCTCGAGTACCCTTCAATTTTACGTATCCTTAATCGTTTCCTTCTCCTAATTGCAACCAACATTTTTAACCGTACATTTTACTCTGTCGCGCTAAAAATACTCAGCTCCTTTGAAAGACGACGAAAACTTTGTCCCATGTACTACCACTATATTTTTTTTTTTAATAAAATCAAGTTTAAGGATTTACTCTATCTTACGCGATAGATCGTTCGAGACTTTTTTGCAAAGAAAAAAAGGTATTCCGACTCGATTAGCTGTGATTCGGACCGTTAAGAATGTTCCTTTCCGAGTAAACGGTATTTGGCTGCAGCTCTAGCTGTAGCGAACGTTTCGACTCTTCTAATCGAGTCATGCAAGAATGCAACGAGAGAGTTGATTTTTCCATCCAATTGGCTTTGTTCGATGAGAAATTGTGGAAAACAATACTTTTTTCACAATTCTACCAAAGATTGTCCGAGGTATCGTGTTACATGTACACATATATTAATATACACATATACACATATACAACGGGATCGCAAATATTATTCGCAAACCCATTGAAAGAGAAATTCTGTCTAAACCTTGGTACGTACGTACATGTTTCGTTGTATAAAGCGTTATCGAAGAATCTCGTGCAGTTTAAAATACCCAATACAGAGACAGCCAAGGAAAATTGTATACCAAAAAGAACGCTGCGCGTTGCCGCTACGGTATATTAAGCATAGAATTCCTTTCCGACGAGTTGTATCCATCGTGAAAAGAAGTATCGCGGCAATTGGTAAAAAAAAAGCCAAGTAACAATGCGGTAGAAACGAAATCTCGCGGGTAAGAAATGCAACGAAACAACAGACGGAAAACGAATACGTTCATGCTTTTATCGTAATAGGAATATTCGGATTAGGTTGTACGTACAACTTCGTTATGTTCTCCAACTACGATACGTTTTTACAAAACGTATCTGTTATCTTACATATCCTAACGACGAACTTATGCTCTGGTCAAATCGCATAACATTTTATCGCTCGCAATTGAATATACCAAAGATTTATCTTTGAGCTACGCCTATTTCTCTTTATCTTGTTTCCAAGTTCTCGAATACAAATACATATGTATGTACATCGATGGGTGGAAAAGCTGAATCGTGTCAGCTTTGAAATTTAGCCGGATCGGTCGAAATACCTGGAACTCGACCTATGGCGCTAAAAATTATTATTATTATTATTATTATAACGACTAACGATCCATAATTGTTAACGTTTCTCTTTTATATTATAGCGTCTAACAATAGTTTCTGTTTGTTCGCAGTTCAAAGAGCAAAGAACTTGTTGACCAAAGGAAAACACAGTAAGTATCCTGATCGATCGTTACGGTTTTGATAGTACAAGCTTTACATAATGTGACAAATTTCCTAAACATTATAGTCGTTTTGTCCGTTTTTACGTCATACGTGTCAGATCTCGTAGGTCGACGTTATATGTATATTACGATTTCTCGGTGTGGGTACTTTTTTTTTTTTTTTTTTCCATTCAAGAGAGCGTCTAATTTCAAAACAATGAAAAATGAATTTTTGTCGATGTTGCGTCACTCGTACTATGTTCGAATCAAATATCGCAAAGTATGCAAACCCGTACACGTATATGTAAACATATCTGTAATTCTCATGTATCGCGTGACACAATGATGAAAAAATGAAAAAAAATGAAAAAAAAAGAAAAAAAAAGAAAAACAAGTTCCATAGACTTTCGATTGTTCGTTTTAAAACGTTTCAAGGTTCACGGTATTACATGTTACAAAACAAATTCAATATAAAGCCGACGAGCGAGCGATTAACGTTGTCTGGATAGTAGACGAGAATCGGGCGAGAGTAATTCATGCGAACAACGAGTAGACAATCGAAGCCGTCTTCTGTCAAATTTTAGCTACCCGTTACGTAGCTTGTTAATGTTAACCTTGCGGTTGATCGTCTCCGCCCACGTTAAACGCCCCAACCGAATTACGCAGAGACCAACGATTGTTTCGTAACGATCGCGCTCGGAAAGGAAAAATACCAAACATCCGTGAAAGAAAAAGCCTCGAAGGATGTGGAATGGCACGAGGAATGCGAATTACTTATCCCCGAGCAGGGAAACACCGCGGAAATTGTCCTTACGGCCCTTCATCGAAACTTCTTGGGAGTCGACGAATTCCTCGGTACCGTCAGCATACCCCTTTCTAGCTTCGACGTTTACGAGAGACCGAGGAACAGATGGTGCGTTGCTTAATTTCTACTTTCCACTTTAACTAAGATTGCATTCCATCGTTAATGTTTATCAACGAAAAGTTGATAAAGGTTTTTTTTTATTTCAAATTGTTTCCAGGTACACGCTTGGGAGTAAACCAGGCAAGGAAAATACGAAAGAGAGAGGTGAACTCGAAATAAAAATAGGTTTTATCGTGAAAGCTGGTAGTTTAACAGATTTGAGTCACAAAGAACACCACAAAAGCTCCCTTGGACAGTTATCAACGGCCGCTCAAGCGATCGGTGGAAGTTTACTCAGCATAGGTAGCTTTGAAAAACGTAAAGGCTTAAAAAAATTAGCCAAATCGATTGGAAATCGCGTGAAAGGAAAGAGCAAGCACAACTTGGACAAAAGGGATGACCTGGATGAAAGAGAGGAGCATAAGTTTAGGACTACGCGACAGGAACCTGGGGAGGCCGATCCTGGCGTTATTAGCGAGGACGAAGACGAGTTTACGGTAAATCGAAATTCATCGAAATCTGGTGTTATTTCAATGTTTTGTATAATAACTGAAACGAACGTTTTATGTGTTACAGTTTGACGATTTGTCTCATAAGAGTTCTGCATCGTCTCTAAATACTGCCGTGGTTGGTGGCAATAGTAATAGTGTAGGTTCGGTAGCTTCGAGTACTTCCTCCGGTAATAATTTCGAGTCGCATCATCTTCCAGTGGCGCCAATGAACACAGCGCCTAGCAAACCACCGCGATTCTCTATGAGTTTTTCAACCACCTCTTTATCCAAAGTGGATAATATGAAAGAAGACGAGTGGGGTTTGAAGCTTTACGGTAAACAAGTTAATAACAATGTTAAAAGGTGAATAAAATTTTCCTAGAGCGAAACGTATTGTTATTAACTGGAAACAATTGAGTCAACGTATCTTGATATATTCAGGTGGGAGAGTAAACATAGTCCGAAAATTGTAATAGACGAGCCAAAGGATGAACATCGGGAATCATCACCCATAAGTACACCTTCTTCGACTTTGAAACGTCAAGAAGTTTCAGAGGCTCCGAGCTCTGTACCGCGCGAAATTATACAGACAAAGAACAAGCTTGAGGAAAAGTTTGCATCGAATAAGGAAAAAAACGTGAAAGAAGAGAAATTTAAAGAAAAGAAAGATGACAAATACGGTTACTGGAGTCCTAAAGATGAAAAGCAACCAAGGAAGGATAAGAAAAAGGAGAAAGAGAATAAATTCAAAGAATTGATCGATGATAATTTATCTTCGGAAAGAATTATCATCGGGGGTGAAGATGCAATTAGAACTACGGCGACGGTGAAAAGCCGGCTACCGCACGAAGTTCTGGCTCAGTTTGAAGGAAAATCGAGGGAGGTAATCAAGTTGTTTTATTCCTATTACTACTATTGCCTGTCTACAAATCGATAGTTTGCATTACGCGAAGTCGTTTAAATTTTCTCTCTATAGGATCTCATAGAACTGACGCTACAACTACAAGCGGAAGTAACGGAAAAGAAGAAACGTCTGACCGACTTGGAAGATTATATAGATGCATTGTTACTACGAGTAATCGAATGCTCGCCACGCTTGCTGCAAAACCCATACCAATCACAGAGACGTTTATCATCGCCTGGACATCAGTAAATAATTGAACGTCTGTTTGTTCCGATATTTCGGGAATCATAGAATTCATCGAAACATCTAGCTGATGTTGAAGTCAATTACATTGTTTGGACTAATTAGTGATAAATGCATAATGCTCGTTCAATTTATACTGATCGTTATATATGTATATCGAGATATATATACATATATACATATATACATATATATATATATATATACATATATATATATATATATTTGACTGCAACTATTTTATAGTATACGCGCTTTAATTTATTTTCAACTAACAATTAAAACTTTTAATGGCGTCGCTTTTCAAAATGTATAAACTTTTGTTGAATTTTTAACGTCTTGTTATCGTTTTAACAAAGAATTTTATCAAGTTTGACATACCTGTGTATGTTTTAAAAGACAAAGTACGGTGTTTGTGCCAACAGTTGTGTAATGAGAAAAGAAAAAGGAAAAGCATATATTCCCCTAGTCTTCCCAAAAGAAACGATAGTTTATCCAAAAATGAATATTTCCGTCCAAAGTACGATCCCAACAAATACAATTAAAATTATATTTGTATTTTTAAATATTTATATGAGAATTTTCTCATACGATATGTATGATATTTTCGCAAATATATTTAAAACAAAACAATAAATTGTTACACGATCCATAATTATTGTTACGATCCTTGTTATCGAGATACTTTAAGTTGATACAATGTATGAATCATTTAATACGTTAGTTTGAAACGATACATAGATTTTTACAAAGTACGGACTGTCTAAGAACCTCGAATTATGTAACATTTCTGAAAAATACAATTATCCAATAAAACGGTTTCGTTGTACATACGAGGAAACAAACATCTGTGCGCGATCGATGTTTACAGGTTGTATAGTCATTATTTATTCCAATGTATCCGTAAAGCTCGAAGTAACCTACTCGTTTCGTATTGAGATGTCCAGAATGCGATAGTATCGTTCGTTCATGTTTTCGCTGTGATTTATCTATAAATTTCTTTGTAAAAGTAATACCTCATTAATAACTAATAATGATAAACGATATAAATAGTACCAATTCAACTAATTTAAACACAACACCCGGTAAGTTTATGTTTCCATCGATATTCCTTTTTTGACACCGGGCATGCGAGGTTAGGTTTCTTGAAACACAATCGTTTTATCGAGCATAAGGAATCCCGAGAATTACAAAATAATTCTTTTCGATACACAATACCTAACGGAAGGTAATCAATTTTGTATGTCATAAGCGGTAAGAAATATTTTAATTTGAGCTGTTATATTATTCGACAAGTTCAGAGGTGACCTTAAATTAAATAATTCTTTTGTCATCCTTGTATACTGGCGTACAACAGATGTATGCATAGGCCATGCGGTCGAAAGATAATTTGTTTTTACACGTAGACGTAACGAAAGCTTTTTTTTAGAAATTTTCATCGAACACGAGGAGGAATAAGAATTTTAACGATTGTAAAATATAATTTACAGACGCATCCGCTATGGAAACATGTACAGCGGGTCCCTTAGTGTTGTATTCAACCGCGCAAGCATGGGCAGCTCAGTTTCATCGCAGTCTTATGCCTAGCAGGGTATCAGAGTCGTCCGACGAAGAAGACTTTTCTCAGTATCAGTTTGAAGATGACCTCGAGTACCTCAGGTCATTGGATCCAAAGGAGTGGAAAGATCAAGATCATTATGCTGTCTTAGGCTTGAAAAAACTGAGACACAAAGCAACCGAAGATATTATAAAAAGGGCTTGTACGTAGAGAAAGTTCAAAGTATACTCTGTAAAGGAATGTAGGTGTTATATCGTTCAATGTCTTGCATGACACAATGATTAACGCGGTTGAGGAGTATTTGATGCGTGAATTACAGATAAGCAGAAAATTCTCAAACATCATCCCGATAAACGTAAGGCTACGGGGGAAGAAATCCGGCCAGACGACGATTATTTCACCTGCATAACAAGGGCCTGGGAAATTTTGGGAAACTCTACGAAGCGGCGGAGTTACGACAGCGTGGACCCGTATTTTAGCGACGATTTACCGGACGAGAAAGACTGTAAAAATAACTTTTTCGTGGTATTGGGCAAAGCGTTTAAAGAGAACGCTAGATGGTCTATAAAACAGCCAGTGCCGCGCTTAGGTGGACCAGACACACCTAGGGATAAAGTAGAAAAATTTTATTCATTTTGGTACGATTTCGATTCATGGCGCGAATATTCTTATTTAGACGAGGAAGACAAAGAGAGTGGTCAAGAGTGAGTATATAGTAATAAAATTTCCTCGTCTTCTTGTTTTTTTGTTTTTTTGTTTTTTTTTCTTAGCGTTTACAATTAATTGTAATTATTTTCCTAGCCGAGATATGCGTAAATGGATCGAGAAAAAGAACAAAGCAGCACGGGCAAAGCGAAAGAAGGAAGAAATGGCACGTGTACGTACCTTGGTAGATATGGCTTATAATACAGATCCTAGAATAAAGAAGTTCCAACAAGAAGACAAAGATAAGAAAACAGCAGCGAAAAAAGCGAAACAAGAAGCGGCAAAAGCAAGACAGCAAGAAGAAGAGAGAATAGCGAGAGATGCGGCAGAGAAGGTAAGAATTGAAAAGGAAAAGCGGGAAATCGAAGAGAAAGCTAAATTGGATGCGCTTAAGCAAGAAAGAGAAGCGCAAAAAAAAGCGATTCGTAAAGAAAGAAAAGCGTTGAGAGATTTTTGTAAAGCTAACAGTTATTTTGCGGAAAGTTCGGAGGAAAATATTAATCACATGGAAAGCGTTGAGAAAATTTGCGAACTTTTTAAGTTGGTTCAATTGGAGGATGCTATGAAAAAGTTACAAGCCGAGGGTAGAAGCGCGTTTCTTACTTTAGTGGAAGAAACTGAAAAGAAAATAGAAGCTGAACGTAGAGTCGGCGTTATCTCCAGTGATATACGAAATACGCCGGAGAAGCAAATCAAGTCTCACACAACTCCATGGAGCGAAAATGATTTACAGCTTTTGATAAAAGCGGTAAATTTATTCCCTGCGGGAACGAATCAACGCTGGGAAATAGTTGCGAATTTTATCAATCAACATAGCAGCTCTTCCACCGGTGTTACGCGCGACGCGAAGGAAGTTCTCGCGAAAGCTAAAGACTTGCAATCGACGGATTTCAGCAAGTCTAGCCTGAAAGAGCAAGCAAACAAGAAAGCTTTCGATAATTTCATCGCGGAGAAAAAAGCAAAGGAATCCGTCGAGGATCGAATGCCAGCAGTTACGGAACGTCTGGATCATTCTATTTCGAACGGTGTTACTTTGGAACAAAAGGATTCTAAGAAAGAGTCGCAACCATGGACCCCAGCGGAGCAAAAACTTTTGGAACAAGCCTTAAAAACTTACCCTACAAGCGTGCCTGATAGATGGGATCAGATAGCGGCATGTATCCCAACCAGAACGAAAAAAGAATGCATGAGAAGGTATAAGGTATGTTTCGAAAAAAGTAAAATTTTCCAACATGTTATTTCCTTGTATTTCCAACTTTCACGTGTACGATCGTTTTCAGGAACTGGTTGAACTTGTCAAAGCGAAAAAGGCGGCACAACTGATGAAATAATATTAGTCTGTCGTTAATATGAAAATTCTTTTTAACTTATTAAATTCGAATACAAACAAATTTATGAATCAGTTCGGATAAAATAATTCAAACGTCCACCGAGTTTGAAAGACGGATGAATTTTAGCTTTCACCAAACACCAGCTATTGTATATATCTGTGCCTTGCTTTAGTTTGTGCGTGCATAGTTTTCAATGGTTCTAGGAATTTTCTGCTGCTTACACGCAAGAAAGCGATTGCTGCACCTTGTCACTGTACATTTATCGCAATCGTTAACTGCATGGAAAATTATGGTCCCATGGTTCGTATCGACGTTCCTGAAATTTCAATCTTTTTTTTTCACGTAACAACCCTTTTGCAATCGAGTGATCGAAATGTCTTGTAAGTAATGTAACATACGATACTAGAGAGCAATCGCCGTTTAGGTCGAAGCGTACATACTTTATAAATAAAGACAAACGATATTTCGAAAACGCGTGTAACTCGATTTCGATTTTAATACAGAACCAAAACATGAGACGTTTGAAATCCTTATATTTTTAATTTGACACATTTTTGACAACATTAACAACAACAATTTTTTGTGTTAGTTTTTTTTTTCTTTTTTTCTTTTTTTCTTTTTCCTTTTCCTTTTCTTTTTCTTTTCTATTCAGCGAATACTGACCATGTAATTCCTTCGTCGTTCTCACCAGTCTCGTTAGCACAATATCGGAACCACATGCACGTAGCGTTTGAATACCTCTGCGATCAGCATTTCGTTTCAATCGAAGCAGTTTTAAAATTTTAGTTAACGAGTCTGGAAATCACATCGGACGAAAGGGTCGATTTGTTTCGAGTAAACGAAGCAAAGTATCGAACGAGATTCATTGTAGGTAAATCATTATAAATTCAAGTAGGTTTTACGAGTTCGAAAAAACAGGAGATACATACGATTACCGTAAAATGTAAGCCTAATGGCTAAATCAGTTTCGGATTCTTGACTTTCTTGGTCGCATGAAATGCTTGTTCGTTCATTTCATCCATTCGTACGATAAACAAGTTTCCCTGTGTAGATTTTCACGAACGCGAGTGTCAGATTTTTTTTTTTTTTTTTTTTCTATTTTTTCTCATTCTTTTTTTCCCCCCGAAAACACGAAAACAGGAACAGTTTTGTAGCGTGCGATAGAAATGAACGATATTTGAAACAGTGCTTCGAAATTGTATGTAATTTGTATATTTTCATTTGGACGAGGAAGTAGGAAATTTTTCTAACGATGAAGTTTCAACGCGTTAGATATTGCTGTTTTTAAAATTAGTTTATCAACGATGTTTTTGTTCGTCATTTGCCACGAATAATGGATAAGTTAGTTACAGAAGTGGGAGGGGAAAAAAATATTTTGGACGAGTAGTAAGGAAAAGAGGAGCGGAAATGGAAAAGAAAAACGGCAGTATATCGTGTGCGTGTCGGTTGGTTGTGCATCTTAAGGTTGCGGATCTTAACGCTGTAAAATTGCTAACTGTCTAACGAGAGTTGGAAACGCGCAAATAGTAGCCGCTTATTTTTTTTAACGCGATACATAGATTATTTGGTCTAGTACAGGAGAACGTTTACTCAACTTAAAACGTTTACGAACAAATCCTCGCAGAAATGTAAAAATTACGATTCGATCGATTCGATCGATTCGATCGATTCAATGTCGGAACATACGAATAATACTGTTACCGGTGATACGTTTGTGGAAAGAAACGATATAGGTAAGCGATCGATTCGAAGATGAATATTCGATTGATTTTTCTTTTATTTTCCATATTATAAACTTGATCATTGGATAAATCGTCAAACCACATTCAATCGGTTAAATGTTATTGTGCGTATTATTTGTATATCGTAACGTAACTGTATTATTCGTAGAACCGATTAACCATAGTTTAATCGACCGTCCGATTCGATTTGTCGCAACTTGGGATATTCGATTGTAAAAATGATCGTTTCTAACAAGAAGCGCGGTTAATCGTTAAAGAATAAGAAAGCGTGAGAAAAGTAATTAAAAGTGAATAGTAAAAGCTTGAGAATAGAATCCGAGAATTGGAAGCCTTGATATAATGTTTGACGCAATTAAAACATCAAATTACGTTATCGAGACAACTAACGGGAAAATTTTACTCAACTGATTTCAATTAAAATTCAATCCGAGTAAGCGTAACAAAATAAAGAATTTAATTTAGAAGTTAATATGTTTGAATAGAAAACGATGGAGGAGAAATCGCGACACTTTTCGTTTACTCAACATCGATGGCTAGAGCGTCTTCGTCAAAGTGCACCGAGCATCGTTTATTACCATGTCGATATAAGAACGTTTTAATAAAAATAAACGGTGCGGGTAGCGTGTGTGAGTGCCAAAGCTGTGCTTCGAATCCGGTAACCCGAATAAACGCATCGAAGAGCAAGATTTAGAAATTCCGAAAGCTCCATCGGACGTTAAATTTTTATTTTTTAGTCGTTTTACAAATCGATGGTATTTAATTTATGATGGAGGTGTTAACTGGCTACGCTAGGCGATAAACGCGAATCTTGCCCATCGAGCGTTTCGTTCGATCGTTAACCGTTTGGATCGTAAAAGATCGGCTAAATCGATCGTGTATACGGTGTGTACAGTGTTTACAACAGTGGATTCACAGGGCTATCAGGACTAGCGAGACCGAAGAGGAAGGCATCGAGAGGAATGGTTTTCCGTTTGCCTCTTGTTGGGTGTACCAATCAGCTGTACGCTTCGATGATCGTCAGTCTCGTAACATAGAAAACGTTAGTCTCCCTAAACGCGTCTATTAAACACTTAAGCGACAATCGTGTTCCACGCGTCGCTATTAATTCGACGTTACGATTTAAAGGTAAGAAGTTTTTTCTTCTACGCGTATATAATACGAATTGGTGTAAACGCCATTTTACAACAGTATAAAAAGATCGCTATAGACAAATACATAATCGTTAAAAAGACGCTGGAAAAACCGAATATGAAAGGTCGACTCTGTATAACGCGAGTAGCATTTTTTAAGGATGATCGCTAATATCGCACGCGACTTCTCGTAGCAGTAGTCGGAGATTCTATGATTTGTACAAATATCGTTTTTGCATTTCGTCTGGTCGATTCTTTTTCTTTCTTTTTCTTTCTTTTTCTTTCTTTTTTTTCTTTTTCTTCTTTTTTTTCTTTTTTTTCTCTTTTCTCTCTTTTCTCTCTTTATATCATTTTGCGTCGCATAGCGTTGTTTTACGTTGCCGATTCGACAAAGTCGCGCGCGTTACTACTCCGACTGTGTCGGCTCCTCACACACACCACGTACCTATATTATCGTACCTCTAAGAAATTATCCAAAGACGTGACCGTTGATTTGTTCGTTTCATTTTAAATAACGTTTTAGTTTTGTTTGGTTCCCTTGTTGACGAAGGACTCGCGTCGGCCGCGGCTCTCCGAACGTATTTCTACGCCTTACAACAATGCATAAGTACATGTAGCTACGCCATCTACTACACATACATCTAAAAAGATCTGGCGTCGATCTTAAAATTGATTTGCACCAACGTGCTCCGGTATATGTATAAACGAAGGAATCGAAAAAAGGAAAAAGAAATGAGATGGCTTTGGAACTCGACGAGTAGACGGCGAATTGAAAGAAACCCAACACACGAAGAACCGAGAGAGCACGAAAAATGGCTAAAGCGTTTGCGATGAATCGAAGATGATACGCTCAGAATCGAAATGGTGCCGCGAGGAGTTCCAGAGAACGTGGTTCTGAGAAATGTCATCGATGAAAATTATTGTCGAAGTCGTTCCAAGGTACGCGAGAAATTGAACGGTATTGAATGTTTTGGATCTCTTCAAAGACTTTGCGCTCTCAACCATCGCATCCGTTGCGGTTTAGTTTCGCGCTTCGATAATTGTTGGAAAAAAAGAACGGTACGAATCTCGATTGCGCTTCGTCTTTGAGAAAGGTCCGCGATATCGGTTCGCGCAATGTACCGCGAGCGTTCACGAAGGTATCTCGATCGCTTTCGAGTCAAGTTTTCGCATCGATTCTATAACTAGACGTTTTCGAGGAACATATTTTCTTCGCCGTTGTGCTTTCACCAACAAATTTCGAACGATTACCGGAAAAATCGATCCGAAATATTGACTCGAAATTGTTGGATAGAGTTTTTAGCGCTTAAAATGGCGTAATTAGTTTGTGGAATATCCGCAGAACCACGCGTCTATTGGATATTTTCCACTTTCTTTCCGTTTTTCTTCGCCTGTTTGATTCGCAATCTTTCCTTCGATCGAATCCGATACCCTTCACGATCGCTGTCGAAACGTTCGCCCTTGGTTTCCGGTCTCGCGTTTCCGCGACGAACGAGTACGCGAAGCATGTCGATATGAATCGGTGGATCGACGATCGGATGAAAGGTCGAAGTTCGCGCGACGTCTGTGGAGACGAGGTTCTCATTGGCAACGTTTGTTCCTTTCGCGAATGAAATTTCTTGCATGAAAAGGGAAACGACTGCCACTCCCGACCGATTCGTTGTTGGAGCTTGTGCGCCCGCTGGGTTTCTCTCGTTTTCTTTCTCGTTCGCTTGCTTTCTCTCTCTCTCTCTCTCTCTCTCT
>SMSQ01022377.1:13703-25716 GCA_019453375.1 Ctenoplectra terminalis | reverse complement strand
GTCCAGATACTTATGAGGGGTAGTGTACATACGTACGCGTGAAAAAGTATCTCTAATTTTGTAATTAAACTACATTCTGACAAACATAAGCAATTGTCCACATATTTTTGAGCCGTACCATATATACGACTGATCTTAAATGCCAGATATCCAGTGCAGCAACTAATAATCGAAAACTACTCGAAAGTAATTTTGCAAATTATCTCAGCAACGCGCAAACTGAATTCTATAAAATACTGCCAGAGGCTGGTGTCACAAATATTTTCTCAGGTCGATCGAACGCTCTTAGACATTAACACCTTGCATTGATTTATAAACACAAGTTTATTTTAAAATAATGCATTTATCAGGTTGAAATTAGCAAAATTTTCTACTCACCAGCAGTTATCGTGCTTGCGATCACTTAAGAGTAAATTAATTATCAATTACACTGGAATCGTATGAATTAATAAAACGTATCATTCGGTTTGTAATAATCACGAATTAATTAATTAAATCCCACGTATATTCCATAATTCATTTTGAATTGAGAAATGATTCTGGAATTTTAATCGGAAACAATTTCGCGGCATGAAAATACCGGCGAAGGTAGAAAATAATAGAATCCAGCGCAAGTATCAGCACATCTGTAGCATTTCACGAACAACGCGATTAATATTTAAATTACCAATCGCTGTCTCCCGGGCTCATTACGAATCGATCCAGTTCCATTGGCTTCACGTGTGCTCGAACAGCCGTAAGTTAATAACACGCAAAATAGAATGGAGAGAGAGTGAGAGAAATAGAGAGAGAGAGAGTGAGAGAAATAGAGAGCGAGAGTGAGAGAAATAGAGAGAGAGAGAGAAAGAATAAAAAAGACCGACTAGATGGCTCTATCGCGTACACGAGACGCGCTTTCCATAAAGCAAACTCAAATCAGAAAGCCTGGTTGCGGGATAATGCACGTATCTCGCCGCTAAAAGCCATTCCGAATAATCGTCGCAATTAAAAATGCATTGGCCGCGTAATCCCCTTTTAAACGGCCAGAGAAGATATAACCAGAACAGTTGATCCACTTGTAAATCGATCCAGCGTTGTGCCTACGGGGATGGTCGAGGGTGAGAAGGAATCTCTCGAAAGGAAATCGATCCTGTCGTCGTCGTTCCTGAAACGGCGCTCCCTGAGAAACTTTTAATTGCGTTCCACACGTTGCCGCCTATTTCGACAAGGGAAACGAGACGAAGAAATGGGAGAGACAGAGGTGAAAAGCGGTCAGGGACCAGGCGAGTCAAGGCGAAGAAAGGTAGTCGGAGGTGGAAAGCAGTCAGGGGAACCGAGTGGCTTGTAGAAACGGAAAACGAGAAGGTTAGCCGGTCTCGATAGTCACGGTACACTCTCGCGACCGTCAAAACGGTATTGTCTCGGCAAATAAGATCGTTTCCAGCGACGCTCAATCGGGAGCACAAGTTTCAGTTGGGTAGAAAATGGGACAAGTGCCTTAAATCGAGAAAACGCTTCGAATGCATAGACACTTCGCAGCCGTGAGAAGTCGCACGTTGAACGTCTGTGAACGTGACCGACGTGTAAAATAGCTGAATATCTGTTCTCTTGAAGAGTCCAGGAATTTACGCTATCGTCCATAAGTGTTTGACCATTTGGTGGAATCGGGTAACAATGTTTATATGAAGATTATAATGTAAATACACTTAAGTAGGATGAATATAAATTTATACGATTGACGTAGAAGCGTGATCCTTATATGGCTGTAAGGGAGAAATAATGTGAAAATTACATCGAGATGCCTTGTTTCAAATATATTTTTTATATTTTAGATAAACTGGTCGAATACTTATGGACGGTAGCGTGAATAGTTGAGGTCTTAAAACTAAAGATGTTACGATTATATACTTGTAACAAAATATGAATTCCAACAGGTCCTATTTGGACGAGCAGCATTTACCTACTGAATAATAATCCCACAATGTAAACTATTATATTCTCAAACTCATTAACACTAGAACTATCGAACTGGTCAAAATGACTGGTTCATAATTTCTTATAGAAATTTTATCAATTTACAAGGATGTTTTTTGGGGGATTTTCCATGATTTTTTGTAAAATAAAATGCACAAAGAATTATCACCCTTATTATAAATATTTTTTCAAATACTTATTCTGATTTCTTTGGTACAAATAAGTCTACCTTAATCGTCGGTAGTTCTAGTGTTAAAAAAGCATTTGTGTCGAATCTAACATAAAACAGCTTTCACAAAAGTAAGATAAAAGAAAAAGAATAAAAATGATATTCAGGATAACAGTGTCAGAAAGGAATGTTGAAACGTCGAGAGTACGCAACGATAAACAAGAATGCCTTGTTTTAAATATATTTTGTATATTTTAGATAAACTGAAGGTGGTCAGATACTTATGGACAGTAGTGAATTGTAAGGAAATATGAAAAATAATATTAAAAATATTGTTATCGGCTTTGTTCTTTTAAATGGAATACTATATTTTTTATACTAAAATATTGAAAAATGTCGAATCGTGAGTAAAAAAGTATTGGTCTTCGTTAGCCCTAAACCTAATAACCAACGAGTAATTTCACGTAATTTCCTGAAAATCTTCTTCGCGTAATATGAAGTTACAGATTCAACTTATCACAGATTTGCGCAGGACAGCGGATTTTTATTTTATCGACAATAAAAAAGTTAAATTTCCCTTGATTCAGGCATAAAATTATCTGTATAGCTCACAAATAACAAATCGACGTGCAAAGCGTACTGCTTTTTTCATATTTATAATTATAAAAATATAAAATATAAACTATAAAATATAAAAATAAAATATAAAAATATAAAATATAAAAATATAATATAATCGCTTAATTATTAAGCGATTATAGTCGCCCATAGCGTGCAAAAGTCGATTCGCGAGGAGCGACTATAATCGTCAATAATAGCGAAAGAGTTAATACAATTTAATACAATTACACTTCTTACGTATTTAATTATATCAATGAAATACAAAAAAAAGAACCTCTTACGGAAAAGTTGAGCTATAAATACAATTTTCAATCGGAATAAAATTTTGAAACACAACTTTTCACTTGAAAATCAAAAAACTGTATCACTGCAATTTACAAGTCCCTGCTGCGAACGATGTAGTTAAGAGAGTAATAATAATGCGGAATGTTTCACCAGGGATTAAAATCCCCGATGAAGAAGGGAACGAAAGAATGGGATGAGGATACGAGCAAAGAATCCAATATCAGCTATGAAAGAGCAAACAGCTTAACAAAGCGGTAGGAACAGGCATAGGTAAATACGGGAAGAAGGAGAAGGTAGAAGATATACGCTGATATCCGCTCTGAAAACATACAGTACTGTGCAAAAGTCTGACTGTCGGTGTTACTGATTCAACAATGGCAATTAAGCATACGTTGGGAAAGTACTCTCAAATACTGTTATATTTTTTATCGTGGCAGTCTGATCTAGAATAAAAAGAGATGATGCAAGTATTATAAAATGCTTATGGAATTATTTGGAACGAGCCAAGAAAAAGAAAAAGTTCTTAAGAGAAATTTTTTTAATTGTTGAAAAAAATAACAGGAAATTGCAAATGAATTTATTAACCCTAATTCGTTTCTTATGTCAGTAACGATAAATATGAAAAAGCAGCACGCTTTGCACGTCAATTTATTATTTGTGAACTATACAGATAATTTTATGCTCGAATCAAGGGAAATTTAATTTTTTTTATTGTCGACAAAATAATTTGCTGACTTTAACTATTAATCTTTTCAATGCGTTGAGTCTTTACTGTTGTCAGTTTGATATTAAGAGTGAAATTAAGTTGGGAGAGTGAGAAATGGATGAGAATTAAAATGTTATTCAACAACTTTTTCAAAAAACCTGTCGCTCTGGAGAAAGCAACAGGAAATTCTACAAAATGTTGGTTATTGTAAATTAATTAATAATTCTTAACACTGGAACTGTTAACTAAGGTGTACTGAAAAAATAAAAATATGGCGTGTATGGAAAAATATGTAATCCAAAGGAGATAAATCTTTATTCGTATTAAAAAAAAGAAATCATAAAAAATCCCCCAAAAAATATCACAGTGAATTTATAAAAATTCTAGGAAAAATTATGAATTGGTCATTTTGGCCACGTTGGTAAATCGAATATTAACGCAATTAATTAATAAAAAAAAATAGAATAAAAATTGGGACACCGTATTAAAAAAGCTTTTGTATTAATTAACCCTTTGCACTCCGTACGATTCTTTTTCACTGAAGAAAAGAAGTTTTATTTTGAACGGAAAAAATTACTATCGCTTGTGAAAGTACTTGTTTTTATTCACCTTACAAATATCCTTTTTTCTCTGGTAAACGAAACATAAATTTTTAATTTTGTAAATCATCATGGTGCGATATCTTTAGAAATTGAGCGTGATCCTGTTGAAAACGGAATGTCTTCGTAGCGGAACCAAAGGCGGGCTAAGGGTTAATATCCATTTAATTTGAATATTTTTTTAAACTTAAAAATCTTTCTTTTGATTGAATTCTTATTTCGATTCACCTCTCTCTACCCCATATATTTTATATTTAATTTTTATTTAAAATTTATTTATCTCATGCTTCTATCCTTAGATTATTAATTTAAATTGTATTCACCGTTTACAGTATAATAAACTTACAGAGCATAAAATATATGATTAAAAAGCGACGATTATAGGTATCTTTGAAAGTTAATGATTCGCAAAAATAAATTCATCCTTTCAAGCTCAATCTTGAATATTGAACGTTTAATATTCGATTGAACAATGTTAAAAATTGTTTAATAAATGGCGCACGATTCTGAAGTTTTTACTTCATTATTTAACACAAAAAAGTGCATACAGCGATAAATATAAAGAAGCAAACAGAAAATTATCCGATTCGCCTCGGATAAATAAATGCAGACGATAAAAAATTTTATGCAAAAAATAGGGAGCAAATAAACGAGCGCTAAGGGTTAAATTACAATATATCATGTTTATAATGCCTGCGTTATGCTGAATAATAATTGCTTTAATTTTTCATTATTATTAAAACCTGATCGCAAATATCTGTATCATAAATTTCTACCGCAACAAAAATAATCATTTTCTAAAATGTTACCTATTTTCTTCCACTGGTAACTTTTAGAAATAATTAGCAGTAACGCAAGTAACAATATAATTTAATAATCCAAAATTAACAATTCTTGAATTAACCCTTTGCACTCGGCTGGCGCCGCTATGGCGACGCTCGTAATTTTCTTCAGAAATTATGTTTTCAATTAGATTTTATATTTTCATCATTTCAAACGCTTCTTTTATCTTAAGATAAAAGTACATTAACCAAATAAATAAGAAATCGTAAACATTTATAATTCTCTTTTTTTCTTTCCAAAAGAACGCTTTAAGTTTTCGCAACAGTCCTTTGAAACTTAAAAAAGTGTCCGAGTGCAAAGGGTTAAACGCTTCTCGAAAATTAACGACGAGAATAGCAATAATATTATCTATCCTTAAATTAATTTAAAAGATAACAAAATCCTTTTGTTGCCGGTTTAAGAATTTTGCACAGCACTGTACTCGAAGCCAGGTATTCCAATTTAATCAACTGCCGAAAAGCTTCTAATATCGCGGAAATGCTTCTGCCTACGCTGACTGGAGCCGTTGGAAAGAAGTAGGGAAAACGAAGGGTTGAACAAGATAGCCGTTCTGGAGGTAAATAGCATCGGAGCGAAGGCGAATAACGGAAGCGGAGGAAGAGAGAATTAAACAGAAGAAATACGGGTTACGGTCACGCGGCGGTCTGATGAGTTTCTAAGCGCTGGGCATCGATGAAAATGCTAATTTGTCGTTAGTCTTGCTCCGCGGAGCGTGTAAATCGTTCGAGTTGTACAATTCCCCGAGCAACCTGGATGACGCTATTCTATCGGTCGCTCCTTCGGAATAAATCAGACCCGCGTGTCAGTACTGTTCTTTATGCAATCTGTCACAGGCATGCTGCTTCGAATTGTCCTAACCAGCGTTATCTAGACACCACGTCGATGTTCGTCGAACGTGTTCAATCTGAAACGCTGATTTTTATATTGTAAAATGATCGATGGTATCGGTATAGTTATTTTGTAGGGACACCGGGGTCAGAGGTAATATTTTAACCCTTTCGCTACGATGGTCTTTGCCTAAAAACGCGGATATCGTATGGGTGGCGTATGTTATATTGGTTTGTTATAATTCTTTGCGTTTTTGTATATTCAATTATTGATTTACATACTGATTTAACATATCCGTATACAATAAATACTATTTTTCACATCGTATGCTTGTAATTTCTAAATATGAATGGGACTTATTGAGCGACTACAGCTCTTGATATTATCCAATAGTCTGTTTAACATATCCGTATACAACAAATACTATTTTTCACATCGTATGCTTGTAATTTCTAAATATGAAAGGGATTTATTGAGCGATTACGGCTGTTGATATTATCCAATAGCCTTTTCCAATAATTTATTTAATATATACATATACAATAGATACTATTTTTCCAATTCCATGCTTGTAATTTCCAAACACAAATGCAATTCATTGAGCGACTATAACTCTTGATATTATTCAATAGTCTAGCGACTATAGTCGCCTATACCATGCAAAAGTCGATTCGTGGCGACCGACTATAGTCGCCCGTAGTAACGAAAGGGTTAAGTTATGTAATTTAACATATTAGTATTACAATAAATACTATTTTTTCCATTGTACGCCTATAATTTCCAAATACGAATGCGATCCATTGAGTGATTACAGCTGTTGATATTGTCCAATAGTCGAGAGACTATAGTCGCCCATAGTAACGGAAGGGTTAAGTTATCTAATTGGACATATCCGTGTACAATAAATACTATTTTTTCCATTGTACGCCTATAATTTCCAAATACGAATGCGATTCATTGAGTGATTACAGCTGTTGATATTATCCAATAGTTGAGGGACTATAGTCGCCCATAGTAACGAAAGGGTTAAATGAATAAAAATTTAATAGTAGCTTTATCGGAAATTTCAAATGTATGATGCACAATTATAATTGAAATACACACACATCCATGTTCTAACCATATAGATATGCAATTAATTTATTCTTAAGTTGACTGTTTTATCACATTTTTTGTTTGCTGCTATTGTATTGCTGCTACAAATTATTTTAAAAATTGTTGAAATATATATCATGATTCGTTGAATTAAATTTAAAGCTAGTAAATATACTATATCAAAAATATAATAAGTGCACACAATGCTACTTAATAATGTTAAAACAAGCAATTATCAATGAAAACACGAGTGAACAAAGATAATCTGATAAATGACTAGTATCGAGTCACACAATTGCAAATGAACAACGTCAGCATAAAATGTTAGCCTGTTACAAATATACCTCTTATCGTACATTAACCAAGTAAAATAGTATCGCCAATGAATCAAAATATAGTAAAACTGTCTGTCTATGTGTCAAGAACAAAAAAGGGTACCTACGTGTTCTTATTATTCAGAATATAATATTACCAAAAATATGAAATATGAAAACTCTTCAAAATAGAAATAGTCAAAACATAACTTTTTTAAAAAGGACCAAACGACTTGAGTCTTTTTGGAAATTAAAAAAATTAGTTTACTAGATAACGTTAACTTTACAAAAATATAAAAAATAGCTTTAAAAAAAATTGTAATTGGTCGGTATAGAGAAGTAAAAAGTAAACTTTAAAATATATCTTTACAAATACTCGAATAAGTGCAACTCGTGAAGATAGCAATTATTAAGTGTTAAGCGCGAGATTTGAAATCAAATTGACAAATTCCGTAAATCCAGTGTTAATAAAAATCGAATAATATTCGAAATATTTCAGTGTTTTTATTTTTCATTGCTAAATCATGAAATACATTAAATAAGTAGCTCGCGTTACTACGTACAAAAGCACGATCCGTACAAGGTACGAAGTCTGACGTCAAAGTGTTAAAAAATAATATTTATCGGCCAAGTTAATGTGATAAAGTTATTACAATTCTGTCCGGTACTGTGTACGTGATATTCTATATTTAATGATAGTTTTCTGCGCCTTTCAAAAATTATATGTTCAGGATAAAATTATATTCACCTTTTTTTATCCGAGAGTGTTTTCAAGAAGATAATTTTAGGTGTTTGAAGTGTATCTTTCGCGGAATATCGAAGTTTAATGGGTAAAGACAACATTGAAAGCTGTTATTACTATTTTTACATTACTTTACATTTCAAAACGCATTATCTTATACGCGGAACGTTCTAATTTTGAAACAGATCGAGGACGATGGTGAAGTTTATTGCGCGAAATTGAGGAACCATCGGTTATTACAGAACCTTACATTTTCGATGATAAAAATTATTCAAACGTTACTGTTTCGACGTAATTAATATCACTCTTAGCGCAAAAATAATAAGAAATATACACCGTGCAGAAGTTGTTGTTGCGAAATAAGAAGAAAGTTGTTAATGTTAGACAATTTATTAGCAGTGTTTGTAATTTATGTAATGAAAATATGTACCAGACATACTGTCGATGAAAGAAAAAAAAAAAGAAAATGTTTAATTAACGGTTTAGGATACCTGTGTTCCATAATGTTCACGTAAAGTCTCGGTAATGTTACTTTAAAAAAGTAGTTTAATAACTGTTATCATTCATTTGCGTTTATAGCGGAAAGAAAAAGTTGTTTAACGACTAGCCATTAAAATAAATAGCCATGCATCTTACCAGGGCAATTAAGTTCGGACAACTTTTCTAAAGTTTCAATAAAAGAGCAGCGTATTTAAGTTAAAAAAAAAAAGTTATCGACATTTTTAGATAGAAGTAAAAATGCAACAATTTCGGCAACGTTACATTTTCGAAGGTTCCTGTGAAAATTGTTTTTTTAATCAAATTTTTGTACAATATAAGTTTGTAAAAGAGGTTAAATTGAAGCTGTAAGAAAGAAAAGGTGGAGAAGCTGTAAAAACTCTTTGGTACATTAAATTAATATTAGGGATAGTACATCATTTTACTTTATAGGGTACCTATTACATTTTATATTTACATACTTCGTAACGTAATGTAATAAACTAATATGTAATACATATACTTTCGTTTCTTACTTTATTTGCTTGGTTTAATCTTAAGAAATAAACTTTACTTACAAATTAATTATTATTTAAAAATTTTTATTTAAAATTATTTACAAAAACATTAATTATTATTAGAATTTTAGTATATAAAGATAAAAGTGGTGCTATACAGTAGATTCTCGCATAACGCGATTCCTCGTACAACACGTTATATAACAAAACGCGGGAAATTTCTGCATTTTAAATTAATTTAAAATAATAAATTTATTAAATTTTCTTTTTTCATTAAATTTCTATGAAATAAAACAGTTTTGTTTACATACGTTAATAACATGTATCTTTTTTTTTGTTTAATAAATATTAAATACATATGCTATTTGCTTAAAAAAATTGTTCTGATTGGTAAAATGTAGAAAATATAAGTTGGCATGCCAATAATTGTTCTAAACATGTTACTTTATATTATTCCTAAGAATTTTCTTCGTATAACACGATTTCCTACGCGAATAAAAATTATAATATACGGGAGTCTATGGTATTTAAAAATATTAGAAAACTGAGACAGGATTGCTTTATCAGATACCAAGTAATAAACCCAAAAATTTTACTTAAATAATTGAATATGTGAATTAAAATATTAAATTTCCTAAATTATGATATACACAGGTAGTAAGAATTTTCCTTTAAAATTTTAGTAAAATTCTTCATCGCCATCATATTGTGTTCCATTGTTTCGCGATTTATCCTACATATTTTCAAACGAGTCTATCTCACAAATTTTCTTATTAACAATGGCTTATAGATTGCACGCGTCAAGCACATCTGGCGCGACGAATAAAACAATCTGCGAACCACAGTTACATATCGAACATTCGATACAACGTGCACAGTTATTATATATAAAAGGTGTACCATAACATATGAGCACAACTTCGATGATAGATTCAGCACACAAAGATAATAAAAAAAAATTAAGTTCACATAAGAATTTTATATTATCTAATCTTGTTATCAAATTATAACCTGTTTTTTCCGTTACAACAATTGTAATACAATAGTTTTTTTTTTTATTTCTCATAAAATTAGCGAGTTTTTTAATGAAAGAAAAACTAGGTTGAGTAAAAAATGACCTAAGGACCATAGTAAGACCGCAGGGTTAAAATATATTTGTTTGTACCACAGAAATTACAATAATAGATACTTGAAAAAATATATAATTCAAGAGAAACAAATATTTGACCATATATTTTGCAGAAAATGAACGAAAGTATACAAATAAATATATTTGTACCAAAGAAATTATAATAATAGATATTTAAAAAAATACATAATTCAAGAGAAACAAATCTTTGACCATACATTTTGCAAAAAATGAATGAAAGTATATAAATAAATATATTTGTACCGAAGAAATCACAATAATAGATTTCAATTCAAGTGAAACGAATATTTGACCATATATTTTACAGAAAATGATCCAAAATATACAAAAATACACAGTTAACAATTTACAGAATTTCCGTAAGAAATTCCCGATTTTTTTATCACTTTGGTAATTTTAGCGTTAAAACAATTATTAATTGCCTCTCGAGTGCAAAGAATTAATCGTCGCTCGTTAAGTCCTGCGATCGAGGTGACAAACGGACAAATGAAGAGCTCCGATCGTCGAAAGAATTAGCGGAGAACAGAACCGTGGCCGCAACTTCGAATCAAGGTACGACGAGACAAACGTTTATAACTTCTTTCATTATTTTTCTGCGTTGAATCAAGCACTCGAGTTATGCCTACGCATTACGGTACACCCGATATATATTACGTATTCTTTCAATCGCCTTTTAAATCGTTTCTTCTTGCCACCTCCTCGATACGAGTCGTTCAAAGTGCATTGTTACGACGCCCTTGGTGTCATTCGCCTATCGCGCATGTAATACGCTGCTGCACGCCGTGGCGCGGCGCGAAGTCGCATGATCGCATGCCGTGAAATTTATAGCGCGCATCAGAATTTATAGCGTCTATTCATTTCGTTTCTAACAGTTGCTCCTCGCCGCCTGTTTTTTTTTTCTTCGATCAGGCCGGCATACATTTTCCGTTTCGACACCGGTGTTTCGATCATCCGGCGAAAAGAATCGACACGCGGCTTTGATCGACGCGTATAACGACCGGTACGATTGATATATCTTATCGAGAAAGCGCAAGCCGAGGAATCGGAGACCATATCGCGCTGTTCGTTCAATTTCTTTGTTTATAATTGAAAGAACCAGATTTAAACCTTCGCTGGTCGAGAGGTGACACTCGCTCGCATTGATCGACGCAGCAGCTTGAATCGCGACGACGGATACAATAATTTTATTTAAACGTTTCTTGTATTTTTATATTATACAGGACTTAACCCTTTGCACTCCACTGGCGCCGCTGTGGCGACGCGTGTAATTTTCTTCAGAAGTTCAGTTTTAACACATCTTGCGCGGGCACTTTGCCGCCAAAGTCAAACGAACTCATAGGAATTCATTCTTGCAACGCACCTTTTGTATTTTTGCAGCGCATGTCTATCTGATTTTATCGTAAAAACATCACAAAAACCCATCGATGACAATAATCCATCAATAATCCATGAAAAACGACTTTAGTCGCTCGCTCGAGATGCGAAATCCGCGCAAAACGTCTTTAGTCGCTTCCCGCGCAAGATGTGTTAACACATTGACGGCCGCTGTTACGTTTGCGTGACTTTGTACAGCTATTTTCTGGAAATGGTTTCTTGCCGTCATTTCGATGTTTGTGTTAAAAATAAGCGTTATTATACAATATAGTATACATATATTTTTAATGTTTTTGCGCATTTTAGATTTCTCAGGACAAGTGTCGCAAAAATATGTTT